>JAAAKG020032973.1:1474-19490 GCA_010014905.2 Druon quercuslanigerum
TTACACCCCCCCAGGGGCGGCTACGGCAGGGTACACATAGGATCTCCTTCTCCCCCCCCCCCCCCCCTGCTAGGAAAGAAAATACATTGACAAAATTACATTTTTTTAATTTTATCGATTTTTTAGCGAAATATAGTCAATGAAATAACCGCGTGATTTGAATTTGACATTAAACTTATCTACATAATATAAGTGCATGTTTAATTCTACATTCTATATTAGAGTATAATGGTGTGCAGATGCAGATGCACCTCACTGAAAGTAATTTTGGCGGCGCCCATGCACTTTACCGACTATTCTTTCCTCGACCTGTCTCTGGGTACTCTCTCAACTCTCTCTTAACTTTTATCAAATATTCTTTCCTCTACATGATATTCTTTGAAAATCCACTCATTTCTAACTTTGTCCATTAGCGTTTTGCCTCATAGATTCCACAAGAATGACATGCCAACTGCGTGAACTTTACTTATATCCTTTTAAAATTTAATATGCATGCTCTTAATAGCAATTTCATACGCTTGAGATAATACATTTTTTTATAAATTGGAGACATTCCATTTTATGACATCTTATTAGGTCAAAACCAATACTTTACAAAGTTGGCGATGGTGTGAAACATTTCTAAAAAATGAATGGTCTTTCTTTTTTAATTGAAAATTCAAATTACGAATATCTCAAAATAACATTCAGTTAAAGGTTATAAACGAGTCATCCTTAGCTTTCTTTCAATATGGATTTGTTTAAATCTATAACGAATAAGTGTTTTGAGATATTCAGTCTTTAAATTTTAAACTTAAAAAATCTATATAGGAAGGAAATATAGTTTAGAGAACTGCGGTTACCGCCTTCTCAAAGTTTGGCAAATTTTCTTTCAAATTCGTTAGTTACAAACTTTTTTTATTCGATTTTGACACAAAAACATTTAATTAAAGAATGGGCTGTGTGTTATGGGTTCCCACCTACAATCAGTGCTTACTAAAATTTACCGTAGTTTGAAGAAAATCGAAAAACATTTATTTTAGACAGTGCGCTTGTATAAAATGAAATATCTCATTGGTACATTAAGTTTATTATTATTTTTATCAGTGTAATCAACAGGACATAACATATCTTTGCCTAACATCCTGCAACATATCAAAACTATCACTCAATTATCCTTTTACCTATTTTACTATCGGTTTATATTGCTTTTATTGCTTTTAGAAGCAACCATAATTGTCTATTAAAATGAATTTCATGCTAATGTATGTAAAAACATAACGTATATATTGGCAGCTACAATTGAAATTTTCAAGCCGATTTAAACTACATTATCCATGACTACAAATACTTAAGCATAAATTAAGCCTTATATATTCAAAAATATTTCTCTTGTGATTATCAGCAGACAAATATATATAATAACTGATCCGAAATAACTTCGCAGCTACACCTTAACTGTCACAGGTCTGAGCACTTCTCTATAATATATAGAGTAATGTATAAAGTGTAAAGTTAAAGCTACAGTTACTATAAATGATTTTTCTCAAATTCGCATTCAAATACTGATATGCGTTTCTGCGTTCATATAAGCCTGAAGTGAATTACTGTACCCCAATGATTAGTTAAGTATTCAGTGTGAAAAAAAGTATTGCTTCAGGGCTATATTAAGGTTATGTGAACGTAACCTAAAAAAAATTTTTACATATTTTTCAAATCCGACTTATGTTGACATGAAACGAAATATCGAGTTGAAAATTCAGGAAATTAAGTAAGAAGCACTAAGAAACGTTTCTCTGGTCTTAAATGTTTACTATCACACAAAAAATTGTGGTTCGCTTTTTTTATAATTATCAAAATTTAGGACCAGATAAACGTTTCTTAGTGCTTCTCATTTAATTTCCTAAATTCCGTACTCAATGTCGCGTTTGGTGTGAACATAAGTTCGATTTGAAAAAAATGTGTAAAAATATTTCTAAGTTTCTCTCACATGGCCTTAGAATAAGACTTAGAAAAAACAGTCACGAGTGGTATTAAAACGAGACCACTGATGGGAACTTAGAAGTGTTTGTTTTACATTGGAAAAAATAGCATTTAGTTATACAATTCAAAAAGAGGCGACGCAAAATATGATACCGCAAAAAAAAGTTTTTACAGTGTTTATAGGCTCCATTTCCCTTTTCATTATGCCAATTATAAGAATTATCATGATCAGAGTATCCTGACACACTAGAGTTAAATTTAGAGATCATATTACCACGAATTAACTTTTTTTGCAAGAGCACTTGATACCCGCAGATCATAGGACGAAACGTCGAGGGTGGCCGTTTCGGTTTTCATCAATTGTGTAAGTCCATTAATGAAAAGAGTATAAAATCCAGCGGGCATAGTTCTCTATTGCGTGAATGTCGTTCAAGCATGTTTCTCGGTTGAATTTGAACATTGGTTAGCTCTTCTGTCGGCAAGTTTGTTGGTACCAACAGGATCGGTTGTTGCTGCGTCACGTCTCCTGTGGTGCGTGTTGTCATTTTTGAATCGTGAACCTTACGATCACGCACGATCACGCGGGATCACGCACACTGATAGATAGACACTCACGTGAGGACCGCGTATTCTCATGCAGGTACCTTTTACATTATCGAAAAGGCGGCACGCCATATACAAATTGATCCTCCTTCGAAGAACCGCTGAGAGTGCATCAAAGGTGCCGAAACCCAAAGTCGACAGTACATGCGATCACCAAATCACTATTCCGGGAGCGGGGGTGTTAGTTGATGTCTAAGGTGTCGAAATAATCGGCGAATCAAATGTTTTGTTAGCCGGATGATAGTTTCTGAATAAATAACTTTTGACACATTGTTTTTAAAACTTAAGTACGGTCCATGTCTAAAACTGTCAAATAACTTGATGTTTATCGCGTAGATCAGAAATCTTTTGTAGTTTTCATCTTAGAACAATATCAAACTAAAAAAATTCTAGATGTCATCATTCATTGGAAAAAACTAAACAGCATTGTTAATATGAGTGAGAAAGTGTTATATGACATATGATTTTCAGCTCAGCATTCCAGTATTGGCAAAGGTGGTTATTACTTTGTTCTCTCCTGAAAGTATCATCAGTAGTCTAACGCAGTGCAGTGCCAGTAGTAAATTGCCACCTGTGGCATTACACATCAAGAATTACTCTCCAACTATGTACAAATTTTTCCCTCAAGTCCATATTACAATCCAATGGACACATAACTATTCAAGGCGCGTTAAGAATCTAATTTTAATGCCTTTACGGTCCATTACATCGTTAGCCACCATGAAGCAAAGTTTTTTGAGATCTTCGCAACATGCTAGCAGTAATTGTGATTCTTGTCAGTAACTGCCTGATAGTCTGTCAACAGGTATCATCGCCATCTTCTTTCTGAGGTCGTCGACTGACAGAGGCACTGGAAATAATTTATATCTAACGATGCCCCTCTGCTCCTTGGAAGGAGCTGGACTCTGGAGACTGTATAAAAGTCGATTGACCAAGTCCCGCCCAGCTACAAGCTGACCAATAGAAAGTCCATACGTTCAGGCTCCTTCGGTTTTTACTCTTTAACGGTCGTTACATCGAGTAGTTTTCATGACTCAACGCCATCTTAGGCGAGCAGACATTATCAACGGAGTTTATTGATTGTACTTACTAGGTTGATTCCGTTCTTCGATATCCAATTCCAATTCCAACTCTGTACCTACTCCTAATTGTATTAAATTCAATTTGTTCTTTTGGTGTCATGATTCTTTTCGAGCGATAGATCCCTCAGTCTCAGTATAAACATCTACACTCATAGAAATGTTCTATCGCTAAAGAAAATTTCAAGGATCCGCATTAAAAATAATATTTAAAATTGTTTAACCTTTGCAAAATCCAAAATTATTTTAAGAACAGACTCAATTTTAATTTGGGCTAATACACTGATCTACCAAGGTGTCCCAAATACTTAAGCTAAAAGAATGACTTAACTTTACGCATTTTACAACTAAGATTAATATTGAAATTTGTCTTGGACTGTCTAATTCAAAAGATAAAGCTTCCAGGCTCGTAGGACATTTTTCAGGCTAAAATGTTCAGTTTTATCTTGCAATTTATTTGTTATGTTTAATATTAATATTGGATCACGTTTCATTATATATGTGATTTAGCACGGAAAACATAGTTGCTGTGCCGAGCTTTCGTGTTTCGAAACTTCGAATCTTGCCAAGAATGGTTCAGAGCGGGGAAGAACCGACTGGCGGGGCAAAACTTGCAAATAAAATTGCTATTCCTCAATCAATTTCATTTGTCTTTCCTTTTAATGATCAGCGTAATTGGAAAAATAGTGATATTAACTCAAAAGTTGAAGCTTTACATTGTAAAATAAAAATTATGTAGCAAAAATTTGAGATTAATGGAGAATGTATAACGTTTTGCAACATTAATTTAAATAATCACAGCATAAGAATATGATCTACAAGTGGATAAACATCATTCTGTCAATAAATTATGATTTTTAAACTCAATCCAAGTTAAAAATAGATTAAATTAAATAAATATCCGTGGCTTCACTGTGGGGCAAGAGCCCAGATAACTGCGCGTGTCGTATGCACCTGTTAGATTAGTCTGTCTAATATATTAGTAGAATGTTTGTTAAAAAGAACTAAATTATCAAATCATCGTTTCATTAATATAAATAACGTGTATTGGAATATAGCATACAATAAGGTGGAACTCGAAAATTATAATAGGGAGTGAATTCCACGTCTTTTATCAATTTTTTATAAAAGAACACAATGTTAACTGATTGGTCCTGCTCCACCATATGCTTTGTGGTTTCTGGTACTTTGGAAAGTTTATAAATTAATTGTAGGAAAAAATAATTAAAAAATAATATCTAATACATCTTTGAGAAATTAAATTATTTTTTGACGGATAGCAACGGTGTGAGGCTAGTTCAAAGTTCCCTATTATAGCGGGTCTGGCCTTCTGTATATAAGATCTAAAGTCAAGCCCATTTAGCATATAGCACAAAGAAACACGAAAAAGCTAATTTGTCTGCATCGAACCTATTGTAATCGAAAATTCGAATTGTAATTTTATCCACTGAAAAAATCTTCCCTAGCTGAAATCCTACATTTAGGAAATCAGGATTAATATTTGAATGAAAATGTGGAGACCACCGAGTGCGCCTTTCTTGTCATTAAAGTCACTGGTTGGACCTGATCGTGAGAAAATTTCGCGACGAAGCCTGTAATTTGCACTTCCGTTCTCATAAGGTCTTAGTGAACAATAAAAGTGCGCTTTCCATGTAGGGTCTGCCCCCAGCGAACATCGTTGGTACCACTGCTTCACTGTGTCCCGTGGCATCGGCTGTAACCTGATGCGGCTATTGTCGCAGGTGCCTATTTGTTCCGATCTCGGTAGGAACCGGAACAATCGAAAGACCTTTAAACGTCGCAGAATAGATTCAGCTCTCTCGGACGAATGACTGACTACGGGCCCCTTTTGTACCCGATAAAAGTCAGCGATTTCGCCTGATGCCCAGACTTTCAACGACTGTTTTCGTTCTTCAACGTACTTCGCACGTGCACCAGCACATAATACCATTTCACGATTAAGAAATCAGAGGGCACAGTACTAAAAGAACGTTTTATTCTCGATTCCCTCCACGGGGCTTCATTCGCTTCATCCCTAATGAGGTGACTTGCCTCGCTAAATACCAACGGAAATTTAACTTTTTTTCGCCCCTTTCTTGCGATGATTCATGCATATGAGAATATGAGACCTATACATTTTTACAAAATATAAAATTAAGACAGAAATGTTAAATGCATATCTAAATTAAATTTTTCAACCAGATTTAAATTTTAGCACGTAGAATAAACTTTTTCTAATTTTTGAAAGGCTACCTTTCACTTTTCTTCCTTTTATTGACGCGAATATTTCTTATTAGGAAATCTGTATTTTCATCAGGATGGTAAACAACCGATCAGATGAAATACTTATCACATTACGAAAAAATCGATATTTAAATTATTTGTTTTTATAAAATTTAAAAATAAAATTTTATCTATAGAAGATGCCCCCCCCCCCCCCCACCCCCTCTTCGCTCTCGTTTGCTCCGTTGGGAATCGAGCCGGTTGGGTGCTCTACCCAATAATGACTAAGATACTGGAGAGATTGAAAGAAGAATCTTTCTTCACAGAAATTCCAAATGGCAAGGTTTTCTCCAGAGTCATAGATATAAAACATAGGAAATTCGTATTTTCATCGGGATGGCAAATGACCAATAAAATGAAATACTTGCCACATTATGTGAAAATTCTTCTTTCGATCCCTCCAGTAGCTTATTGGGTAGAGTATATAATAGTCCACGTGCCGTATGAAAAAATGACCAATTAAGGGACCCATTATATATTTTAAACTTTCAGAAAATATGCCCCTTGACACTCTTAAAAAGTGTGCAAAACTTTAGTTAAAAATAGTTATCAGGTTTCATACGAAGTAATTTGTTCTTAAAAAAGTGACTTTTTTCACATAATTTCTAAAACTGTTTGTCCGATTTTATATCAAGAAAAGTCCCTTGTGGTAAATTATGAATACTATAGCCAAAGGACTAAATTCGCTTTTTTTAGTCAAATCATATGTTCGGCTACACAGCCGACGGTATAGGTTTTGTAGATAATTTCTCTGTATTCCCTTGATCGGCCACAAAAAAATGACGTTTGAAGGTTATGTTTCAGTATTATTGGTCGATCTTAGTTGATCAAAATGGCCGATCAAATGATTTTCTTGGCCGGTTTTGAGTGATTGATTTACTGTTTTACAAACTATTTGTTTTTCCTCAGTGAATTGTTTCCTCGAGAAAAATCATGAAAGGATAAAAAACTAGCAAATATTGGCAATGATCTCTGATAAGTTCAAGATTTTCAAAATTCGGGTTAGGCTTCCATCGTGGAAAGAAAAACTAGGGCTTCAATTTTGTTTCAGGTTATTTTGTTACAAAATCATTTTGAATTTCAATTATGTTTGTTTTTTTATCAATTAAAAATACAAAAAAAAACAATTTAATTGATTAAAAAGTTTTTGTTACACAATAATAACAATTATGGTTTAATTTTCTGTTACTATATTTTTACACCGTTTTTTCTCTTTAAAATAAAACTTGTTTTTCTTTGTGGTTACAAATCCGTTTGTAGCTTCTCCCTAATATTATATCTTACGCTTAAAAATTCAAACTATTTACTTTATCTTCCTGATATTGCCAATACATTACTGTTTATGGAACTAATTGTAAATTATTTTTTTTAAGATTTAGATTTAAAAAATAACTTTAGGAAAAAAATATCATATCTAAAGGCACCTGTGTTTACGTATAACACAAACACACTATTGAATTCTATTTTTGCGATAACAGTCCTATAGGATGGTATTAAAAGGTTTTAAATTATTAAATGGAATGTTTGTGACTTGCAATAAATTTTATGAACAAATGGCTGTAGTTAAAAAATAAAAGGTAATTTTAAAATCTAATATGGGTGGAATAGAATTGCTTGAGAAGAAATAAATGAGCCACTATTTATTTAAATCTGATCATTGTTGAAATTCTTCTGAAAAAAATTATTTTTTATAATTACAAAATTTTCCTTCGTAAAAAATAAATATAGAATATCTGTTTAGCAGATACATTAACCTTTTTTATTCTGGTAATTATTAGTTAAGTTTTTTAGCAACGACTTCCTATAGACATGCTCGACTCTCCTTAAAATTAGAGCGGATATTCTTTTCAGCAGAAAGGATGATTTGCCTGGTTGTATGATCAAGAATACGTTTTATACATTTATTTGAATTCTTCTTTATAATTCTATATTCTATAGAATTCTTTAATACAAGGTGGCTTTTAGATGCTTTCTTAAAAAGAGGTGGGTATATTAAATTCCAAAATATACTTGTCAAAGCGTGGCCTGACTCAAGCCCCTCTGTGACATCGCTTCCACGCCATGGGACATCATGCTCTGTACGCCTTGGGGTGCAAAACCGAGGCACCGCGCCTAATAACTGTGTATTAGCTTTGTAGCGGCATTTTCAAAGGGATTGATTTTAACGGCTGTTTCCACCACCAGAAACCCGTGTGTGTCGTGCTTCGCGAGATAATTATCATTAATGTCATACAAGCAGGATTTGCTATCCCTGATAAAACTCTTTATTTCCGTTTTTTGGCGCCATTGGCTATCACCGTTTTCCTCCTAAAGTTAAATTTGTAATTTTAACGGAGAATGTTTATAAACTGTGTTTATCAATATTCTATTATGTAATATAAGGCAGGTTATGGGTAATAAAAATCAAATGGACAATAAAATATAACAGGGTCGTTGTGTTTTTAAATACAAATGTAATCAAATTGATGCAATTTACAATTAATTTTCATTAAATCTGAATTTTGCAATATTGAGTTAAAAAGTGCAGATTTTAAATTATAAAACATTGAAGCTGCTCATGATTTGATATTGATTAGAGCTGCCACATAAAACTTTTAAGGTTTAGCAATTAATAATTATATATGACCATCAACCATTCATTACTTAATACAGGCATTCATTTTTTTCACATCGAAGTTCCTAAGTTTCCGCTCGATTTTCGCCAGTTTTTTCTCGCGATTTTTTCTATTATTATGTTAATGTGACCGTTTATTATTATACGTCAGTTAAATATCTCAAGAAATTTTCTTCAACATGAAGCTGTTCCCCTTGCATGGTAATGCTTACGTGATGCAACCACGGAGTAATAATACGGAGACCGATCATGCTGTACAAAACGCCTCAATTTTCGTTTGCGGTAACTGAATTTTTAGACGTTTTAAGCCAACACTCTCATCTAAGAGGGCATGTGCACTGTGATCTGATATCTCCTTTTCTCATACAAGAAGCGGGCGAGTGAGCGCCATGTTTAATGACAACTGAAAATTGAGGTTATGTTCCCGTAAATATTGTCAAACGAGTTTGTCAATGTACCAAACACGGACTACTTAAATTTTCAGTTTAAAACTAAAGTTTAAAAAAAGAAGAATGTTCATAAAATAGAAAAATGTTTTCCAAATTGTAGGTGCAAACATAGTTATTCATGATGTACTGTTGTTCCTTTTGCCAAATTGCAATAAATTGACATAGCCTAAATGTCGTTCTTGCCATGCACTGGCAGTCACTCGCACACTTTTGGCAGGACGCTTGACTGAGCTCCTGAGCACCACCTTTCTCTCAGTCCTTCAGCTCCCCTCATTCCGAAAATGTTGTGGACTTCAATTCTGAAAATATCGTAAACCGGGAGTTCTAATATCGGGAGTTGAGTGTATTAATTTTGTACGTTAGATTGAAATTATTCAAGTTTAACAATCCTGATGTATCAATTTGATCATTAATTATTTTTAATTATTTAGTTTCAAGATCCTATACTAAGAATGCATATCATTTTTGAGTTAAATTTTTTTTTAGATTCCTTAATTTTGAAGGTGAATATAATAGTAATATTTTACGGAAATAACCGATAGATTGCTTTGAATGGATACGCGATAGTGGGTGGGTTCTAGCGGACAGCAGCATCGAGTACGGCCTTCGACTTGGTACATTTCTTATCTTTTTGTTACGTGCGTATTATATTCTTATAATTTTATCTCATATTTTGTTTTATAGTTTAATTTTATATGATTTTATTCGAAATAATTTTTTCAAAACTACTTTAATATTCCTTTTTCCTGAATAAAATGAAAATTACATTTAAAGACGAATTATTTTTCAAACAATGCCAAAATTTACTTTTCAACTTTAAATGTCATTAAACGTGATTCAGAGGAAATTTTTTTCTGAATCTACTTCATGAATAAATTATGGCTTCGAAGCATCATATATAATGAGTTTCAAATACTATTCGAAAAACAATTTAGTAGTAAGTATTGAATTTCCCTATTAGTTGAATATCTAAATGCGTAGGTGGACATCTCAAGAAAATAAAAAATATACTAACTATCAGCGAGAAAATTCCAGTTCTCTGGCTTTGAGATTGAAAAAGTTAGTGAAGAAACAATGGTAACTTAATGAAAGAATGATAATCTTAAAGGTGCAAGTGTTGTACGTTAATGAGCTGAAAAGTACTATTTAAAAAAATGTTGTAGCTTACAGATCTGAAAATCTGAAAAATCTGAAAAAAATTCATGGTGGTACTTTAAACATTTCTGAACAGATTGCCTTTGAAAAATTTTTAAAATATAAATAATTGTTCGTTTTGTGTAAATAAATATGCAAGTAAACTATCTTCTGTTCTAATGATGGTAATGAAGTGATTTAAATTGGAGGTAGTTAATTGAGTTATCTGTAATATTTTACAATTTGAAAGAAGTATGTGCTTTTTGTTGTCTTCGTCAAAATGGGGATATTTGAGTTTTTTATATGGGAAGCTAGTGACATATTTTTAGGCAGTGTACCAATCTATAGCGTCCGGCGCCGGACATCTATAAGCTGAGTAAAAATATATATCTACCACCTAATATCTTTGGTTTTAAGCCATGTGATGAGTAAGTCACGTGACCAGATTCCTACCTTACAGATACTTTTTTCATTTTCTAACTTACTTTCATACGAAGCGCAGCACCACGTTGAAAGTTTGGGATTATAATTAAGAAGCACTAAGAAAGGTGGATCTGGTCCTAATTCTGGTCCTAAGTCTGGTCACGTGACCCACTCGTCACAAAAATTAAGAAAATAATCGAACTAATTCAAGCCTTAAAACTGAGAAGATTTTAGAACTAGGCATCGAAAATTAAATGATGTTTTATTTGAAAATATTCCAAAATATAAACATTTTTGAACTCAGCTCAAACAAACAAAAAATTTTGACCAAAACCTTGTTTTGTATTCTTTTATTTTTAAGTTCCAATGCAATATATCTTCAAATTGTCCGATTTCCAGTTAAAAATCAAAAAATATAATAAATAAAAATTGAATAATATTTAATTGGAAGATTCAAAGAGTTAAAATAATCCTAAATAAGGCATACAAAGTTAACTTATTTGAAATTAAAAACTTAAAAATTATGTTGCATCACATAAAAAAATTTAAAAATTGAATAACTATCTAAAATTAACATCAAAGCAATGAAAAAATTTATTTGATTTGCAATTATTACGATTTTGTGGTTTGACAAATCTTAATTTTTAAACGATTTAAATTTACTTAAAATAATTAAAATTTATAAGGGTTTAAGTATAAAGATTTTTAGCATTACGATTGTTTATCATAAAATTTGTTTAATTTTAAAGGAAGTTCCGGTTCGTTTAATTTGCAACACTCCATAATAGAAAAGATCTCATTTTCAATATTTTTCATTTAAAATTACTTCATTTTAAATCTTTTTTTGAAATAATTTAAATTTAGAGGCTTATAATTGAAAATTCTACTGTTTTAAAAAGTAAATTTATTTTTTATCCAAAACAATTTATCTAGTCAATTTTAATATTCATTTTCAATTTTTTCATAAAATACAAATTTTAAATTATAGAATTTGAGAAGCTTTGAAATTGAAATATTCAGTGTACCATCAATTTAAAATAGTCAAATTTGAATCGAATTAAATGGAAAATTATTTAAACTCAAAAATTTGCAATGTTAAATTATTTAATTTCGTGTGCTTTTAATTAGAAATGATAGCTTTTTAATTCCTTTCAGTTTTGAATGAAACAATTTTCAACATGTCTTTTTTATTATTCGATTTTTAACATTTTGATATTGTTCTATTTTCGAAATTTTAATCTAAAATCATTCAATTTTGAGATTCTTCAACTCAAAACAAAACTGTTTTATTTTGAACGTTTTGGATTAAAAATCATGAAATTTCTTCTCCTTTCTAATGGAATTGTCCAATTATAAAAATTTCAGTCCTCAGCTTTTGATATAATTTTTACGCATCAGTGAAGATTTGCGTAAAATTCGACCACCTCCCCCGTTTTTTCCTGTATGCGTGCCTGTATATTTTTATTCTGGTAGAACGATAACTTCTGGAAGAATTGACAAATAGGATTAGCTGTTGGTATACTCTTTTAGTGTCTTAAAATGAAGGTCAAGTTCGTGAACCAGATATTTTGGATAAAAATTTAAAAAGTGAGTGCATTTTGAATATTTTTAAGACCATTTTTATCAACATTTATAAATTCTTGGTACGGTTATTTGTAGTACTTAAAAAGACAACAATTTATCCTTTTGACTTTTTTTATTCACGATAATTAACAGAGTTGTAGTCTGCCTTTTAAAAACCCTAAAAGATTATCATGACAAAATTTTTGAATTTTCTTGAAAAATCGAAAATTCAAATTTTGACAGCACAAAAAATAATAAAAAGTTCCATTTTGCGGTCTAACTATGCAAGCTGTGCAAGATATCAGAAATCATAATTCGAAAAAATTGTGCATTCAAAAAAGATCTACAAATTTATTACTGGTCACTTTTTGATATGACGCGTATTTTTTATTTATCCGTAAAAAAATAACATTCAAAACAAAAACAAAAATTAAATTTTTGGACACACGACACAAGCTATGAAGATAAAAAAGACAAAATTAGCTTTTAAAAAAAGGGATACACATTTTTCATGAATTACTTTTTATGTGATGAGCAGTTTTTATTTTTATCGTGTAAAATAACATTAAAAATATAAAAATTAAATTTTTGGAAAAAGGACGCACGATACGAAAAAAAAATTCATTCGCAAAAGTTGATCACCCAAAAAGGATCTGCAAATGCTTTATTTCTGATTTTGAGAAAGAGCGAGTAAATTTTCTTTTAATCGTAAAAAAAAAACTAAAAAAGAAAATTAAATTTTTGGGAAAACGACACAAGGGGGGCAAAAATGAAAAAAAAGTTCTTCAATGAAACAAGATCTAGAAAATTGTTAAGAATTTTTATTTGAGGTTTAAATGGTAAAAATAGCATTAAAAGTCAATCAATCAAATTTATAAAAAAACTACGTAAGTTGCCAATAAAATGTTTCATAACGAAATTGTTTTCTTATGATAAGCTATAGTTTTTTAATTATAAAAACAAGATAATAAAAATATGTAATAGTGCATATTATGAATAATTGTAATAATATAAATTTAAAACTTAACTTAAATAAAACTTAGTGCAAAGCCAGGCGCAAAAATTTTATATATATATATAGTGTGAAGTATTATATTTAATATTTATTTGTTTTATACATTTTTTCAAAATACAAATGAATATTATATATAATATTTCTAAAACTACACTAAATGTCAAATTTATACACTATTTTGCAATGTCTGAATAAGAAATCTGAGGCCGAGGTACATAAATAAATATAATATACATTTTATATCATAGTGTTGAACATAATGTGGAAAAGTTCACATTTTAAACAAAAATAGAGTGCAAAGCAGGGTATACGTGATGAGAATGTGTTTGTTAAAGCCAAAGTACCTTTAAAAAAAGAGAATTCACAATTACCAAATTATAGCTGTCGATGCTTTGACCTTTAATTTTAATAGTCTGTGCAAAATAGTGGGGGAAATACAAAAACCAAGCGTGTAGCGCGAGGTAAATAAATTATAGAGCGAGAAGCGCGAGATAAAGATACTATCGAGCGCGAAGCGCTAGACCCAAAAGTCGCACGCCTGAGGCGCGCTCAAACTTGCGTGCGACGTAATTACGTCAATAATGGTATAAATTCAATTCTTTTTCATTCGATTCGAAATATGGTCATTTTTTCTTAATTAAACACAGTAAAAACAAAGTCTGAAATTTACGCTGGACTTGTTTTAATTTTTTCTGAAATTAAGTTGGTAACTTGATTTAATCATGAAAAAAGAACTTAAACAACCCACCTGACTCTTAAAACAAAAATAAGCCACTAATTGGGCTGAATTTTAGTCTATTGGTCTTCAAGAAAGATTTAATTGTCTTGCCTTAGGATGAAGATACTTCAAGCTGAAAAAAAGACTGCAGTGTTGCTATTTTTCAGTCCTCGAAAGTTTTAAGCACTGACGTCACACTCGCGGCTCCCTCTACACGACACGTGCAATATCTGCAGTTAATCATACCAGATAATAAATTTTCAAATAATAAATACAGTGTGTTCTTATGTTGATTCATTCTTTGAGATCCCTTCAAGCTTTAATGTAAGAAATTAAACCGAAGAGAAAACATTTTTATTTATATTCCAATGAAAGCAAAAACACAAGAACAGAACAAAAATTTGTTTATTAATACGGAAATATGAAAGCAATTCCCTTTCTTAAAATAAAGGTACTATCGTACAATATGTTTAAACATAAATTCGAATTTATATTTAAACAATTTATATTGAAGGAAATTCATTTTAAACAAAGAAATTATTTTTACATTTCATTTCGCTACATAATTGCAACCATCTTAAAAGCTAATTTTTAATTTGTAGGAAATGAATTATTTGGATAAAAATTCAACTTTATTGTTAAAAACTAAACTTTTAATTCAAAAATTAACAATTTTATGTTCAGCTGAATATAAATCTTCTGTAGATAAAAATTCAATTCTTGGTTTCAAAATGTCTGCCTTATATCGAAACTTTGTCTTTTGTGGTAGAATATTCTTCTTCTTGCTTTAAATTTAATTTATTTGGTTAAAAATTAACTCTTCTTGAATATTGTTTATAATTAATAATTATAAATTTAAGTTTATATTCTGTGTTGCGATCGATTTCTAGACAATCATTCTATGCTGAATTTAATTGGAAATGGTCTACTTTCGTTTACACCTTAAATCAAGACCGTTCTTAAGCTTAAAATCAGGCTTTGTTGTTACTGTGTATCTATAATCCAATATATCTAGGTCAGTGACTGCGCCTTTCGTGCGCGTGCATTTCTTTTTAGTTTAAAAAAAAAACTAAAAATTTGTTAAAAGTTTTAAAAAATACAGAAATAAAACATCTATATACTCTATTGTTTGTATAATACGAGTTCCATATATATATCCGAAAATGAACCATAGATTGTGGTGTCTTATCGCTGAGAAGTCTGTATAATAAGAAAAGATTTGTTTACAAAAGATCGTAGAGGTGTGAACATACAAAATAAGAATCTGAAACTAATTTTAACAGGTAGGTGGATAACTCATTATAAAAAAGAACAATAGGCTATAAGCAACCACAAAGATCGTGAAATTCCTAGTTTTCTCACTGCGATGACGGTGCTGATATTTTGATTTATCGTCTATTCCCAACAGGTCGAACTCTGATTCAAATCTGAATTCCAGGTTCTTCTATTTCGACCGAAAAGAACTAGGCGTGGTTATATTGGTCCCCAGAAAATGAAGTTTTCATATACCCAGGGAAAACCCCCCTTTTCTTGGAAAAATGATTTTTATTCTCCAGAAAGTTATTCAATTCGACATAAGTTTTTGTGATTTTACAATATTGTATTGTGAGTCAAAAACTTTAAAGTTATATAAAATTGAAAACAATTATTATCATGTACATTACTGAATTCGAGCAGTGTTTTGTATTTCACTGAATATTAATAGAGATCTTTAGATTAAAATTGCTGCTATTACATGATCATTCACACAATATTTTTGTTTTCAATTTGAAAATATGCAAAAATTTGTTCTTTGAATATTCATAAAGTCAGCCATTTCAATACTGTGAAATTATAATTTTAGTTATTCTCCCATCTTTTCAAACCCTTTTATTTAATTTCTAAATCCTGCAGTGTCATCTCGAAGCCACCATTAAATTACATTTTCCTTTACCTTCTTTTGAAGAATTCCGCCTCCAAACATCATGAAAGGTATTTACAAAAATGTTGTCTGCAAAAGAATGGAGAAGATTTGTCATCGCAAATGTCGTTACTCGCTTAAAAGGAGTGATTGTCAATGTCATTCAGAGTACATGAACGTCTCTTGGGACACTTTTCTTCAAAAGTTCCGTTCAACCCATTTCTTCCACATTCTTGGGTACGCAATGAAGATTGTTATTCAAATTTGCCTGCTTCAATATTTTCCCTGCGGCAATGAATCTTCACCTAAGCAGATTCTTCTGATTTGATTTATGGAACGTCCCCGATACAGACGAATAGGTAGGATCGTTAAATCCGGACTGGTTAAAAACAGTCGAATGAAATTTCGAGAACTGGAACTGGGATGAGAAGTGGGAGTTTGCTCCGTCTCATTATAATATTGTAACTCAGGTATGAGTGTTATGTTGAAGTTCTCGAATTAATTACTTTTTAATTACATGATGAATGAATAGAGTCACAGCCGATTTCGAATGCTAATTTGTGGTTTTAGGCAAAATAGAATGATCTTCTGATTATTGTGTGCGAATAGTCAATGATATTTACAATCTTTTAATTAGAATCTCCATTTACGATCTTGTTCTCATGCCCAGCTTATGTTAAACGTGACAAACTTCTTTGAAACCTCATTTGTTATTTTTTTATGTCGCTTTTTCTTGAAGCAGACTAATTTACAATGTATTTTTTTGTACTAGACACCACATAATATTTTTCAATATCATAAAAAGAGTTATCGCTCTTTTTTAAATGTTTTTGAGAGACAAATCCACGTTAGCTCATGTGCTATAGTAGTAATAGCTGAAGTACCAATTATTATGTCAGATAAGAAGCTCTTACTAACTCAACTGAAGAAGAAACGAGCCAGTTTAAGGCGACTTTAGTCAGAATGTAAATAAAATAATAAATACGTGAGTAATAAAAGTGGACAATAGAGGGGCAAATTAATATTAAGGTGAGTCCGGGTGTAGGAGATGAAGTAGAAGGAGGCGATGGAGGCTAGAGTCTGGGGGAATGGAGGAGTTTGAGTAGGGACAGTAATTTATCAACCTTAGATAGGGATCTCTATGGTCGCGTGTACAGAACGGATCAAGTTTTGACTCTAAATTTCTGGATTTAATCCTTCCCAGTGGCTATTTGAATTTGATTTTTTTCAATCAAAACAATTTTGGTAATTACTTCCGTAATATTGGCAGAAACGTTTTTTCTTTTTCAGATACAGTTTTATCTGGAAATTTTGCGATGCTGATATAGTCAGTTATGAACCAATTATTTTCCTTCCACTGGTGAACGCGGCCAAAAATGCCAGACATACCAGCGGGCGCGCGCCCAGACGCCGCCTGATTCTGTGCGCAAAGAAAATAACATGGAAAAAATTCCACCTCTCTCTTTCTTTTTCTATGAATACCTCCTTCTCTTACCCTCCTCTTTTCTTTCTTATTTTCTCGCTACTAACTACCAAGGGATGAAACTCAATGGTCGCGAATCGGGGAGGTAGCGTTCTTTCTTCCGTACCTACATATGTACCATCCAACCTCAGCAATTTTTTTACTCCATTTTCAAGGAGATTTACTACCGCACCTGTCCTTGCAAGGTGCTCGCGAGAACGCTTCGCTTTTTTTAATCTTTCAGTCACCCTTTGGGTCATGGAGCTTTAGATTAACTATGTGTATTTGCAGAGTTTATGAGAACACGTTTGTCACCGATTTTGCTTCTTGGCACAACATGATATTATCACAGGATAATTTATATTTACTTATAACATTTTTTTGATACAGGCCTAAAAGAAAATGTTGCACACCAATTCATTTTCTTGAAGAATTAAAAAAACATGGATATTCAAAGATATCACTACTTACATTAAAGCTTTTTATATTCGTATATGGGAATTTTGACTGAAACCTCAAAAGCCCATCTTCTTATTCCGAAATTCTTACAGTTTCAACATTTGTATTGGGCAACTCTTTACGGGTGTTCGAAAAACACAGCAGCCACTCCGGGTTTTCGGAACAGTTCGACCTTTCGGGCTGTCGCTTTTTTTTCTGCGCCTCATTTTGTAAAGTTATATACACAACCAAGGTTTAAATTTGATTAATAAGAGGTAACCAAGAAACGTTCTTCGCACTGTTTTAATTATTATTATTATTATTACACCATTAAGCCGTTTCCCTTTCGGGGTAGGCGTGACTCACTCGGTAG
>JAAAKG020032984.1:6809-19489 GCA_010014905.2 Druon quercuslanigerum
CATCCTATCAATAGATACTCGAGTCTAAAACCCGAATAAGGACTCCCAATCTACAAAATGTTTATGCGACCAATCATAACTTATACATATACAATATGGAGAGGCACGTCAAAAAGTAATATTAATCACATTCAAATCATACAAAATAAATTTCTCAGTCGTATCACAAAACCCCCAGATATACTAAGAACTCTTGTCCTTCACAGAGAATTTCAAGTACCATACATTTTAGAGTATATCAAAGAAACCACCATTAAATTCTACGAATCTGCTTCATCATTACCTTATGAACATTTTTCATCTCTAGGGAAATTTTGATCCACTTCGCAAACACGCGATGCTAAGACTTTTTCATGAAATAAGTCACCCAGGTCGAGGTGGCCCTGTCACCCCCGACATACTAGCAATTTTCTTTTTTTTCGACACTCTACGCCCACTTCCTCTTCTTCTTCTTTTCTTATATTTTCTTCTATAAACTAAATTAACAGAATGTTGTGGTTTTTTCCCGCTTGCGAGCTTTTTTCCCACACAAAATTAACGTCACTTTAAATTTCAGTAATGTCGGATTTCTCTTAGATTGCGTAACAATTCCCAAACGGGTACCGCACAACAACTTCTTCCAGTTCGATCATTCTTCGGGGAGATCATAAATCGCGAGTGCGCGACCAGCGGCTTCGCCGCGGCAGCTGCCCACTCTCATGCATTTGATCTCAAGTTGGGGCCCCCTCATCCCGACCTCTTTATCTTTTTCTTATATTTTATATCCGTCAGATTCAAAGGCAGTTCCTAACACTCAAAAGCCTAATTAGAACAAAGCTAAAGAGCCGGGAAAAATACCCCCAATACCCCCAATACCCCTACACAGTTCTACATAATTTATTAAAGGATTCTACCAAATTTAAATCGATAGTATACAATCTCGCGTCAGATATCTATTCTATTCGAGTTTCATACATCGAAGAATATAGAAAAATTATCACAAATCTAGAGCAACAAGGCTCTCAATATTACTTACATAAAAGCATTGACTCTTCACCCATTAAACTAGTGACTCGAAATATCCCCATCGGGTTCCTGAAAAACATAATTCTCTCCGAACTCAAAGAGGAAGGGTTCACAATCACGTAAGTTGCTCGAATGAGGAATCGACACACAAAAAAAGCTTTAGCAATGCCTCTGGTAACGTTGCCGAATACCCCTCAAGCAAAAGAGCTCCTTAATCTAAAGTCTATTGCTTTTATGAAAATAAAAGTCGAGTCCTATATCAAACCTAAAGAAACCTCCCAGTGCTTTAAGTGCCAAAGATTCCGCCATGTCTCTGACATGTGTCACTCCACTCCACGCTGTGTGAAGTGCGGTGGCGCGCACCAGAGTTCTACATGCAAAAAAGATCCTGAATCGCCGGCAACTTGCGCTACCTGTGCCAACCAAAATGTCCAACCCGCTGATTGCAGAGGCTGTTCTCCTTTTAAAACATCTCCCAGGAAACCCATATATAATAAATCAAAAACTAATAACACGCGTAAAGAAACGGTACCTACTAAACCATCTGTTCAGACCACTCAAAAAAATATTTATACACGTGAATACACCACACAAGTCAGTGCCCAGTCAAGGAAAAAATTTCCACTTTACAGCACTGTAGTCACCTCTACTTCAGAAGCACATACGATTAAATCTCAAACTATACATCCACCCAAAACTCCGAAAATGACTAGCACTAACGCTAAACCACCTATCACCAAGAAAATTCCAGTCCAACAAAATAAAATTACGCCAATTATTATCCCCATTTAAAATACTCCCTATCAGGTTGTCAAAACAAACCTTGTAAATATCCTAAAAATAGCTACAACCTTAAACACTGATATTATGCGGGGAGGGTGAGGGGGGGGGGGATTAACATTACTGAAGCTATAAATTCAACCGCCGAGATTATAAGTCATATACTATCACTTGCTATCAAAAATGGCCATCTTAAATAACAATACTCGAAAATCATTTTTTGGAATGCTCAGGGTATCATTAAAAAAAGGCACGAACTAGTCACATACCTCCATACGAATAAAATCACCATTTGCTTTCTCAGTGAAACTTTACTTCGCGAATCCGTAAACATCAATCTAATCCGTGGCTACAGAAAATACCGAATAACACTAATACAGGTACCGCGATCCTGGTTCAAAAAAACAATGACCACAACGAACTAATAATCCCTGAACTTAAAGTCCTTGGAGTTACGGCTATACAAATAAAAATCCACGGTAAACCCTATGTCGCCGTCTCGCTCTACCAAACAGACTCCCTTTCGCAAACTTACAAAAAAACTGCAGAAAAATATTTCAACTAGCCCCTCGGTAATCGCTGCAAGGCACCTGAATGCTAAGCACTTAACTCAGATCATCGACCAGTTCTCTTGAACCTTTACACTAATTATAAAAAGGCCCCGGTTACACCTCCCTATAACTTCGCAAAAGCAAACTGGCACACATTCAATGCCACTCTAAAAACTCAAGTTAATTTTGAATCCACACTAAAAAAACTCTACTCACGTTCACGAAGCCATAAATAATCTAACTTCTAGTATAAAAACTGCAATTCACGCTTCGGTCTCTCTGTATACCGTGAACAAATACGATCCACCTCTCAGCCCCGAGATTGAAGACCTTATCGATACCCGTAATAAACTCTGCCAAAGTTATCGAAAAACTAAAAGCTGCATAGCAATTAAAGTTCAGGAGCACATATGTAACAATTGGAAGACAGAAGTCGGTAAACTTCAAATTAAAGATAACTCTATATATCGAATGAGTAAAGCCCTAACGAAGCCGCGAACCTGCCGCTCGACACCAATCTGGCCATTCTTTTGGAATCCGCAGCACATTCCTGACGGTTATAACCCGCCACCAGAAAACTTTTAGAGGAGATAAAAATTTATAAAGCAAATTGGGAGGTAGCGGCCTTCCGAGAGAGATCCGAAAACTTCCGTAGCCAGAGTCACCGATAAATTCCAGAATTTTTATACGGGCGGAGGTTGTCCAAACGACCATTTCTACGAGCCGGCTAGTAGAAAAATTCGATTTTGTTACCCGAGCTATTTTGAAGGACGGAGTGTCTTCACGGATCAAAGGAGAGGACCTTCATCGTCTAGAAGTTCTCCAGAACCAAGGTTCATGATAAAGTTTCAGGAAAAATGGACAAAAATAGTCCTTGGAAGTTATTCTTACACGTCAAGAGACATCGAACCTACCTGCGGCCACCACATATCCTAGAGACCTAGACTCTTGGCTACATAAGAGGCAAGGTTACATATACGTCGAAACACTTTCGGAACCAAAGCATACCAGGGGATAGAGCCATTAAACACTCATAACGAATTAGTCTCCAAAATCGTGAAGAAGCATAATATTGTTCAATTGAATAGTTTACTAAAACTACTGAAATGATAAGTTTTTCAGGTGATAATAAGGTACAGGAACAAATTACCGTTTGTGAACCATTTGCAAAGAAAAAAGTTGCTTTATTTTAAACTAAACCATTAATATTTTTTCCTAGTAAAGGGCATTAAGTATATCTTAGTTAAGAGCCTGAAACAAACAAAAAGACAAAAAATAAGTAACCAAATAGTGAACATAGTAAGAATTTGATCTTTGAAATGGGCAATAAGAGTGTACTCGAAGTTTGTTCTCTTCAACTATATTTTCTATCGTTAGAAAATCAATTGTTCGTATAAAAATAAAATTTCGAAAATTTTTCAATAATAATGATTCATATATTGAAACACAGGTGGGAGAAGTTAGACATATTAGTAAAGAGGTTAGTTGCATTTATATTGTACGTACTATCTATTATAATACATTATATATAAACGTTAATCCAGCCATACCCTTTTTAATAATAAGTACAACTTTTCTATCTTAATTATATTATTAAAATTATATTCATTAAAACACATTAAGCAATTTCCATTTCATAAGAAAAATATGTGTACTATGTATATAATAAGAATGATGAAAAGCAAGATAAATTTTATAATGATAATAATTTAAATTTTCATGAAATTCCGTTCAATTGAATATGCCATTGTGTTTATTCAAAATTGAATTGCAATGTTTGTAAAATTGTGGAATATTAGTTTAAAGTCAAAAATGCTATATTTAAACTGGTAAATTCAAAAGAACAGTGAAAATTGAGAAAATATGACGAATTGGGATAAAAATGCTTAATAGGGGGTTTTATGGGTGGCTAATGACGAATTTAAAAAAAAATGAAAAATTTAAAACGGATAATCCAACATGGCATCCAAAATTTATAATAGTTAACGGACTGAGCTAGAAATGCTTACTTAGGGGTTTGCGTGATAGTTTGTTGGGAATTATTGGTAAAAAACAATTTAAAATAATGGATAATTTGTTCAATTATTATTTCATTTTTTATCACCTAGTTAATTATTTTAAATATATTTTGTATCGCGTACTGATCAATTTATAATCAATTTTTTGTTTATCACATATGTTTTTAATTAAATTATTTTAAATTTCAAGTTTATTAAGTAATATATTAAAATAATTATAAATAATTATTATTGTCTTTAACAATAATATTTATAAATAATTTTTATTTTTTTCATGTTATTATTAGTTAATATTTTAAAATTTCATGCACAGATATTATTGGAAAATGGAGCAGGTCAGGTCTAAAGCACATGTTCTTTTGAACAAAATGGTACCACATTTTTCTTATTTATGTGTTTTGGGTAAAGTTGCAGAGGAACGAAATGGCGCCCACATGAAAAATATCAATTTATTCGTCAATAAATTACACAAAAAAGTTAAACCTATATATTTAATACATCCATTGCACCTATTTCGTATTTTCTAAACGTTTGCTAATGCAAAAATACAACCGAAAAATTTTTAAGTTAAATTTATCACGCAATAACAATATTAAGCAATTATAATTGTAGGAATCGATTTTTGAGTACTCTTAAGTGTCTAAAAATAATAAATATTTTGATTAATTCAAATTCTACTCTTTGTTTTTGGCCAAAATTTCGGGTCTTCTGGCACACTGTGAAATGGTTAAACGAATTCAAATGATTATTATATTAAAATTTCTATTTAAAAACTTAAATTCCTGAAATCTTTCTTCTGAATACAAAAACAGTGCATTTATTTGTTAAAAATCAATTTTTCAAATGTTGTTTCATTCATTTATTTATTTTGAATCAATGAACGGGAAAACCCCCTTTAATACACATAAACTTACTAACTAAAGATAGCGCTTAAGTCTTAGTCAGAACAATTCGATGGGTAACCGCCGCAGTTATAAATCGAGTTACGCACCAAGCTTGTAATTTAAATGAGCCACTTTCTTAGCTATTAACAACTATTTTAAGGTGCCAGTAAACCAAGGGGGGAAGCTAGACGGTTTGAATATTTTTAAAGGTACAAAGTACTCTATCGCTGTGTAAATGTACGCGTAGAGAGTATATACAACCTCGTCTACAGATGTATTAATTAACATATAATCCCAGTCGACATTGAAAAGAAAGTGGCTAATCGCTGCAGTGTTTGCTGCCTTAAATTGAGGATAAGTGTAGGGAAGGTCAAGAAGAGTTGAGAAGCAGACTGTACTGTGGACAATTAGATCAAACGTCAGGGGTGGGTGGTAATTATCGAAAGGTAGAAGGGGATCGATTGCCGCAGTTATTTCTTTAGGTGGAGCGTTGGTAAAAAGTAAATCTAAAAGGGATCCATGAGTGTTTACGATGCTTTTGACATGCATAAAAGATGAATTGAGCTTAGGAATACATTTATGACCCTATTTAGAATTTATATTCCCAATAATGTTTACCTGGATTCCAACCCAGCTTTTCAAGCCCAGCAGATTCAAGTCCAGCACCTGGACTTGAATTTATAACATCCTCAAAAATATAATTTTTTATCATTGAATCAGTCATTTTATTTAAACCAAACATAAAACTAGTCCGACATGGTTATTTTATAAAAATATTGTAAATTTAATTAATTGCCAGAAGTTAATGTGCAAAAGTCCTAAAAATAAAACCAAGAATCTAACGACTAAATTAGAACAACCTCCATCAAATCGACTTGAAAACTCCAGTATTTTGTATTACAGTTTGTAATGTAATTGAGGCTCCTATGAGAAACAAGAAATTTTAAAACATTTTTATTTCTTTTAACACTTCTACGTGTTTAGTAACTTTCATATAAAATGAAGTTAGCCTAATTCTTAACGGTAAAAAAAGTAAGCCAATTATTCGTAGAACCCATTGGAATGTTCCTATTGAAATTTGAAAAAAAGAAAGTTTTTTTTTTTCTTGGACAAAAATAAAAAAGAGGAAAGAAAAATTAGAAGGCAACCGACCAAATCCCTCTCCTTCTCTTTTTGTATTTCTTTCGACTTTTTTATATTTATTATTATCAATAAATTAAACAATAAAAAAAAATTTGTAAAAAATAATCACCAACGTTTCGGCACTCAAACAGAACGCTTATCAAGGCGAGAAACAGCAAAGAAATCACGATGCTCTATTTTATTTTTTATTTCCTATTTTTTTATTATTGGCCGAAAAAAGAAACAAATTCTTTTCTTTATTAGGAAAATTTTATGGTGGTTCTCCAAATTTGCTGATTGAATTCCTAGTCATATATTTTTAGGAATTTTCCACAATAATTTGATTATTGTACATTATATAGGATTTTAAATTTGATTTGAATCTCAATCAAATTTCTTTAATTTTAATTTAACTGACTTGGATTGGAGGTAATTTCTACCCCTGCCCCTCTTTTTTCAACATTATACTTTTTAATCAGATCAAAGTTATACATGGTCCTGAGTCCTTCAGAAATGTTAAATTATGGAGTATTATTCCAAAAAAAGTTTTTAATCGAGTGTAGAAGAAATTATATTTACCTAAAAAAATATTTTTCTTAGATAACAAATTTCGAGATTTTGACTTTCACAGTAATTTTTGCAATAGAAAATTTGAAAAAACTTTAAACAATTTCAAACTCTCACTACTAAATTTAATGATCAAAGATGTTTCAAATCATGTATACTTTTTTTATGTCAAAAATTAGCAGAATCAGAAGTGTATGTATGTATATTTAATCTCTCCCTTTTACGGGTTTGAGGGCCTCCGCTCCATGTACATATATTTACAAATCCATCCTTAGTCGAACTTAACAACTACTTACATTCAACTATTTTGCATTATCTAATATAAATAATAATAATAATAATAATAATAATAACTCTACGAATGAACGATCTTCCAGGGCTTCCATTTCCTCTGAATTAAGAGTATGTTTACAACAAGATAAAATTATGGCTCTTTTGAAACATCAGATATTTATTAATCAGAAATACGTGAATAATGATAAAAAAACATAAGAACAAACTTTCTATTTTGACTGATCAGCAAACTAACATTCAAAAGCAACATTTAAATTTCCACACAATCTTTGAAGGAGATATGGATCCATGGTTTGTGAATTTGAAAGACATTTAAATTCCTGATTGAGATACATATATTTTTAGATTAGGTAGAGGTTTTAGTGACCGTGTTATAAAAAGTAGGTCGAAATAAATTATGGTAATAGTCAAAGATGTCGGATTTAGTATATACAAAATTCCGATATTATATCAGCAAGATTTTCGGAACAAGGTGTTACACTGGTCAAAGAGCTTTGTTCATAAAAATGGCATGTGCATTAGTAATATTGACTGTAAGATTTCTAAAGGTTTCTTGATAACAGAAAGTTTTGTAAAAAGTAACCCTGAAATAAGTTGCATGAATAGCGATAAAGGCGATAATTGTTAGTATGAAAAAATCAGATTATGTTAGGGATATGGAAAATTTACTTTTCAATCATGATCATTTTGATTTATTAAATGAAAATCCGTTATATGAATTAAAAAGAGACACTTTCAATATGCTTGATAGTTGGGGAAAGAAAGAGCTTTTTGGAAAACATATAAGGTGGCCTGATATAAATATTTTATATACACAGTTCTTGACAAATGTTATGGTTTGCGAAAGATTCACAAAGAAGGCTATCCTTTGACAATAGTTATTTCAGCTATTAGTACTCCACTAAATTTTTATAACAAAAGTTTAATTTGATTCTCAAAGAGTCTATCACCACTTCAAAATATGATATTAAAAATGCACTATGTACCATGTAATGATTTCTTTGGATGTTGTTGTAATGTTGCAATCAAAGGGATAGTTTTTATTATGAACTCAAATTGTTTTAAATTTAATGGATCTTTCTATTGGCACAAGTTTGGCACTCTCATTGCTTCATTAATTTCTCCTATTTTAGCGGAAATGCTTATGGAGGATTTAAAGGTATTTGCTTTCAAGAAGTTGGACTTTGCTTTGCCTCTTTACTTTCGGTATCGTGATACCTTTTTACGTGTTCCTTTAGCAAAGTTGCAAATGGTTGTCGATGCTTTAAGTTCTTTAACCAAACCTTCAATTTACCCATGAAATAGAAAATAAATAAAAAATTTAAAATCAGTTTTTTGGACATAAAAGTAATTAAAGGTCAGGATGGTTATATTGGTACAGGAATTGGTACAGTAAACATACATATTCAGGTAGAATATAAAATTTCTTTTCTGATAATCCTTTTCAAAAACAAAGTGGCAGTAATCAAAAACTTAGTTGACAGAGCTCTAGGTCTGTCCATGTTTCATTTCACAAAGGAAATTTGAATATTCTTAGGAATATCCTTTTTCTAAATTATTACCCACAAAAGTTAATTGAGAAACATATTACAATTAGAGTTCCAAAAATCAAAAGCAGACGAAGTAATATTTTGTCTGCAGATAATCAGAAATAATTGAAGGAGTATAGTTCTTTTAATACTTGTGTTATTCCATTTTTTTGTAAAATTTCGAAAACTATTGAATTTTTACTATTTCCAATATAAAATTTAAACTAGGTTAAATAATAACTTTTTGCAACGATTCTTTAGATACTTTTGAAATGGGTGGTGTTGTTTACAAGATCACTTACAAGATTTTTAAGATGAATTACTTAGGACAGACGGCAAACTTCTTAAAACTAGGATACAGAAACATAAAAGTGATGCTCGTTTGGCACGCTGTTATAAGAATGTTCTTGCCAGATCTACAAAGGAATTTATTGACTGATTTGGATAGATTAAACAAGAGTTATGCTAGTATGAATACCCTTCTAGAAAAAAATGATTGGACCCTATTGGGATTGATTGATCATCAGAACAGAAATTGTACATCATTCTTAATCATTTTCAATCGGGACAAGCGTTTGAATCGTTCTCAATAGGGTAAGCATGCTTGCGCATTTGAAAGAAATTTGTACTTTGCAATGGCCAAAATTAAAAAAACCCATTTTACCTTTAGCCCCTTTAATCGGAAGCCTAACCTTGAAATATACTGAAAATGTATGCGGTGTGTGCGCTGTTGACTATTGTTTATTGCTTATAAGTAAAGAATAGCATTGCTCAACTGTCTGCTGTAAAATTCAGGTATTTTGTTACACAGTCGTCTTCTTGTGTAAGAAATTAATCTAGTTTATTGCAAACTCAACTGTTTGGTTAAAAAATTCATATGCTTTGTTAGAAACTTGTATTTCTGAGTAGAAAATTATTCTAGTTTAATGAAGGTTCAACTTTTTGGTTGAGAATTCAATGATCTTAGGGGAAAAATGAACTTTATTGTTAAATATAAATTTAATTATTTTGTTCAAATTGTAATGATTTATTAGTCTTTATTTTTGGTCGAAAATTCAAAAATGTTGTTACAAATTTAATCTTTTAGATTGAAAATTTATGTTTTATGATAGAAAAGTTATCCTTGTTGATAGAAAATTGATCGTTCTTGGTTGAAAAGCTTATTTTTACTTTTTAGTTAAAAATTCAACTGTCTGAAAAAACTTGTATTTTTTGCTTGAAATTCTTTTCAATGAAAAACTCGTATCTCGTACTAGAAGGTTTATCTATTTGGTTGCTAATGCAACTTTTTAGTGGGAAATTAATTGTGTTGTTAAAAATTCGTCTTTTTGTGTTGAAAATTCATCTCTTTAGGTAGAAAATATTTTTTGACTTTAGTATGCTTTGAAATCACATCACACGATTCTCCGAAAACAACAAATTGATCCACAGTATTCTTTAACCACACTAATTACTAATTAACCTGTAATTTATGTCATGTATTAGACGATAACCTAACTGTGTTGTATGACGAAGTAAATTTTGAACGCTTTCTACATTCCGTGGCCAACCTGAAAATCACCTCGCGTCACGATTGACAACGATAGCCGACCTCCATCGTTCTGAATCAGTCAGACCCGATTAAGAAAAACTATTGGGAACGATTGGATATTATTTTCAATCGCTCGAAATCGGATCCAATCATTACTTTCTAGAAGGGTAGTTATATTTAGCACTGAGTTCTCATAAATCTTTATTTTCTTTTACTTTCTCTATTTCTGATGTGTCTTAATGAATATTTCAGGTATTTTTTAACCGGTTTGCCTTTTGACTCTCACCGGCTGTTTCAGGTATGTTTGTATTGGGGTTTCATTTTGACCCTCATTTGATTCTGGGGTATCAGGAAGAGAGCATCGTGATTTCGTTGCTATTAGTCCCTGCTCGAATATTTTTTCTTTTTTAATTTTATTTATTTAATTTTTTGCCTTGATAAGGGTGATGTATGTGCGCCGTAACGTTGGTGATTAATTTTTAGAAATGTTTTTTATTGTAATTTGATAGTAATAAAAATAAAAAAGGCGAAATAAATAAAAAAGGTCAAGCAAAGGGATTTGGATTTCCTTTCTTTTTTAGGGAAATTTTTATCTTTTTTCAAATTTAAATATAAAAATTTTATGCTGGTCCAAATTTGTTAATTGGATTTTTGGTTTTATTTTGAGGAATTCTGCACATTAATTTTATTATAACACGTTAAATAGGATTTTAAATTTGATTTTTGTCTTATTGAAATTTCTTTAATTTTAATTTCCAGAAGTTATCAAAATTTGTAGGTCTCATCAATTGGCGGAGAAATTTTCCTTCAAAATTCATAAGAAGGAGGTTGAAAATAATCGAGAGCACTTATACTTACACTTACATACATTTTTTAATGTAGTATGGTGGCTTCTGAGAAGAAATTTGAAGGTAATCTGGAATAGGGGTACAAGTGACTTGTCAGAGAGCATCGTAAAATGTTACATAGCATGCGTGGTATCAAGCTCACATATTTGACTTTGAAAAAATTACAGTCCATGAAAAAAACCAAAATTACAACAAAAGAATTAATTTTACTTGAAATTACTCAAGTAGCAAGTAATCCGCAAACAGTAAACAGCGCACTGACACTAAAAATGTGTCTGTATTTTACCACGCGTTACTAACTAAACTTTGACGTTAATTACCCAATCAATTCCACTTATTAAATAAATAAACACAATTTGGTGACAATTATCTGCCAATTAAAAAACAGAGGTTTTTAATTATAACATGTGTATACATGATATATTTTGGAAGAAATAACCAAAATAAATAATTATAATAACAATTTATCCAGCAAATATTGTATACAAGAAATAATCAAATTTTTTCAATACAATTCACTGTTCACTAATAGCACACACATACAACCATATTGCATCTCTCTACTTGGCTCTATTCCAGATTTCGTTCAAACTTCTTCTCTTAATTCACCATAACTCCATTTTAAAAAAAAATTAAAACATTTCCACTACATTTTTAATTTCTCCCTCACAACAAGATACACCCGCCTAAACTTAGATACTTCAGTCAGGTTTACCTCTCTCTCAAGGCATGACAGTTTCTAGAAAACGTAAAGTTTTTTTTCAAAAGTGTTCAGTGCTCTCATTATTTTTAACCTCATTCTTATAAATTTAGAAGGTGAGTTTCTCCGAAAATTGACGAGACCTACAAATTTCGATAACTTTTGGAAATTAATTAAATTTTTAATATTATCATATACTAACTATGTCCAAAGGATAATTTTTTGTTCAGAACAAATTTTGTGTTCATTTATACCTCCAAAACAATAATTTCTTTAAACAAAACAAAAAATGTTGTCTTCATTACCATCTCCAAAAAAGTTATTTTTTTCTACTATAAAATTATATCCTTCTACGAATCAACAATTTTTGTACTAATATTTCAGAAATAAATCACTGATGAAGGCCCATAAACGAGGCCAGAACGTCTGATTAAATAATAAACTAATTAAAATTGAAGAAATTTAAATGAGATTAAAATCAAATTTAAAATCTTACTTAACGTCCAATGATCAAGGTAATGAGCAGAATTCCTAAAAAATAAAATCAAGAATCCACTGACCAAAGTGTGGACAATCACCATAAAATGTTCCCAGTGCTACCTGAAAAAAATTCCTTCCCTTTTTTCCCGCTAACAAGAAAAGAAAAAGAACTTCCCCCTATAGATAAAAACAAAAAATATACAAAAGAGGCAAGAAAAATGATAAGCCAACCAACCAAATCCCCTTCCTTCTCTCCTTTTTGTTTAAAAAAATAAGTAAGTATATATATATATATATATATATATATATATATATATATATATATATAAGAGGTGTGCAAAAAAATTCGATCCGAAATACGATTCGAGCGG
>JAAAKG020032995.1:0-19488 GCA_010014905.2 Druon quercuslanigerum
TGTTTTTCGTTCATGTACGAACATTAAAGTTTATTTTAAATTTACAAATAGGTTATTAATTAATTTTTTAAATGTACTGAAATAAGTAAACTCAAATATTTACAGACGTTATTTTACATAACCATATATGTAATATCTCGGATATTTCAGTTTAACATTTAGGGAGTTAGTACGTAACATCTCACTTTTTAATATCTACAGATGTTAACTTTGAAAATCTAGATTTCTGTCCTATAGTTAAACATAAAATATATTAATCCTGAACATTTAGATGTTACATTTGAACATCCATTTTTCTCCGTGTGATAATGTAGAATTTTTATAATTTTAAAACAGTGTCAAACTAGTGAACCTCACTGGTTAAACTAGTGACAGAATTTTACTGAGTGAACCAGTGAAATCTCAATGCTTATTATTAGTGACATACTTCTGGCTGTTACAACCAGTGAGATTTCATTGGTTCAATTTAAGAGAGAAAGGCTGAACAGAAAGTACATTACTACTTACAGGGAAATGTTACGATCGTTTAAGACATAAAATTTATATTATTATTAATCATAATAATATAAATATTTAATATAAATTTAATGCCGCATGTTATAATTTTATGTTTTATTTTATTTTATTTTATTAATAATAATAACAATATCCTAATGATCCTAACATTTCCCTGTAAGTAGTAACGTACTTTCTGTTCAGCCTTTCTCTCTTAAATTGAACCAATGAAATCTTCATGGTTATAACAGTCAGAAATATGTCACTAATAATAATCATTGAGATTTCACAGGTCCACTCAGTAAAATTATGTCACTGGTTAAACCAGTGAGGTTCACTAGCTTGACACTTCCATTCAAAAAATTTGTGCTAAATATTGCAAAATTATCCTTTAAAAACTTCACTTTACTCTCAGCTATGGGAAGACCCGTCACACATTGGGAGGAAATGCACGTTTTTCGTTCAAAAACGTCCAGAGCCTTGAATTTTGATCCGATTTTTTATTTTTTATTTTAAATTAAGGTTGATTAAATTCTGAAGAGCTTGATCCTTTGAACTTTTGTCTCTTCTACTTGGTTATTAATAATTTTTTCACTCAAAGCATGGAAAAACTGAAATTTTTTACATAACAATTTTTTACACTTTAATAACTGATTAGGTAAACTTTATATTGTCCTAAATGAATGTTTAGGGCCTCATAGAATGCAAATAATTTGCTCATTAGTCTATTTATTTGTTATAAACAAATTTTATGAACAAATTATTAAATATTCTTATTATCGCTAAAAAAATTTCTCTGTTTACCAAAAGTGCTTCATGTTAATGTAGGAATGATATTTAATTACAAAGATAATTTAAAAATTTATAATAACCATTGTTATAAACAACTCTTATGGCAAAATATGAAAATTTCAGATTTTTTCTAATTATAATTTCCTTCATTCGCCAGAACGACTTCAAGTATTTCTTAAAATAATAAATATTCAATAATATTTGATAAAATATAACAATTTAATTTTTTATAACTAATTAGATAAACAAATTCAACATTTAGGCCCTTTCAGATAGAAATTTTTTTGTTTTTTCACTGGAAATATTTTAAGCTATTGAATGAATGACTTCTAGTCAAAAATATTAGAAAAGTTAACAATAACAATTGTTATAAATAATTTTTGTGATAAAATATTCAAACTTAAGGTTTGATCAAATTTCAATTTTCTTTAATCGCTAGAATGGCTGCTGATATTCCTGAAAAATGAATCTTTTATAATATTTAGTAAGATATAACAACTTAAATCTTTATGAACAATTTAGATAGACAAATTCCAAATTTTGGCAGTTTCACTTAGAAAAAGTCGGGGTTTCAATCGCAATAGATTGAGAATGAATCATAACACGACATGCTAAAATTCACTCAATATAAAATCTTTTGACAATAACCATATAAATTGTTTATAAATATTTAAGTTGTTATATTTTACTAAATATGATAAAAGATACATTTTTCAGGAATATCAGTAGCCATTCTAGCGATTAAAGAAAATTAAGATTTGATAAAACCTTAAATTTGAATATTTTATCACGAGAATTATTTATAACAATTGTTATTGTTAACTTTTCTAATATTTTTGTGACTTGCAGTTATTCATCCAATAGCTTAAAACATTTCCAGTGCAAAAACAAAAAAATTTCAATGCGAAAGTGCCAAAATTTTGAATTTGTTTATCAAAATTTAAATTGTTATATTGTATCAAATATTAATTAATATTTATTATTTTAAGGAATACCTAAAGTCGTTCTGGTGATTGAAGGAAATTATAATTTGAAAAAATCTGAAATTTTAATATTTTTCCATAAGAATTATTTATAACAATGGTTATTATAAACTTTTAAATTATTTTTGTAATTACATTATTCCTACTTTATTATGAAGCACTTTTAGTAAACAGAAGTTTTTTTTACCGATAATAAGATTATTTGATAATGTGTTCATAAAATTTGTTTATAACAAATATATGGACTAATGAGGAAATTATTTGTATTCTATGAGTCCCTAAACATTCATTTAAGACAATATAAAGTTTACCTAATCAGTTATTAAAGCGTAAAAAATTGTTATGTAAAAAAATTCAGTTTTTCCATATTTTAAGTGAAAAAATTATTAATAGACAAATAGAAGGGACAAAAGTTCAGAGCGTCAAGCTCTTCAGAATTTAATGATCTTTATTTTTTTTTTATTAAAAATCGGACCAAGATTGAAGGCTCTTAAGATTTTTGAATGAAAAAGTGCATTTCCTCCCACTGTGAGTCATTGCGTCAGCGTGTCGTCTCGCTCAAAGTGCAACGCAAGTGACCAGGGCCCATCCCACTTTCAAGCAAAATTACTGGTTCATCAGTGATAATTAAAAATATTGATTAAACCAGTGGCAATTTCACTGGTTCAGTTAGAGTTCAAACCCCTCCCTTTATTAAACCCTGGCTACAACTGATTAAATATTCCTGTGCAGTAGCAAACTAGTCCCAAAAGGCTCCAGTTGATGATGTATTTCAGGAGTGACAGAATCACGTACTTGAAATATAACCTAATATAACAAGGAAATGTCGTAATAACTTACTTGACACAAGATGATTGGTAGCACGCGTCCATTTTAAGATGAATTTCCGTGCTTCGCTTGAGCTTATTGCGAGGCGTATAGAGATGAATTGACCCGAAGGTAATTATTGTATAAGCCCTAAGGACAGGAGTGAATGGCAAATCGGCACCTCGAATGTTAAATAGCCAGGCGATTTCATCCAAGGCAGTAATCACCAATGCATCTGCAGATGCCAGTTCCATTTCCAGCCTCACCTGTTTGATTTTTTCCTGCCATGGTTTACCTGAATACTTGTCTTCCAATACTGAAGCCGCGCGAGTACTATGAGGTTTTCTACCAACCTTCCAGATATTGTCCACTAAGTTTTCATGAATTGCTTCCAGGCTTATTGTCGTGTTCACTGGTGGAAATAAAACAAAAATTATACAAACTTTTATTTATTACTCTTTATCAATTTTGTTTACCCTTAAGCGGCACACTTCCTGTATGGAACGTGAAGGGCACACTGGGTCAGATGGACCCACCGCCAACTTCAAATGCTTATTGCAACCAGAGAATGCAATTTTTTAGGACTGTGCAAATTTGCGTATTTTGTTTAACTCTTTAAAACTTTGAAGTCCATGAGGTTTTTCTCAATGTTATTATTATTCTTAAAATCTGGACAAATTTATAGTTACTCTCTTGAGTCTGTAGAATAAATTGCGAGCGAGTATTTTGCTATTTGCACTTTTATATATTTTAAACAATCAATTATCGAAACATATGTTCGGAAAAATGGGAAAATTACTAAAAAATTTATATTTTCTTTAACACTAACGTCGTAGTCCAGGTGGGACTTTCAAGGCACAACGTTAATTTCTCATCGTTGTCAGGCGCACACAATCTAAGTGGCGCTGACGCCCTTCAGGCGTAAATAAATGAATAATATATTTTATATCAAATTAATTTAAATACCCTATTGCACTAAATATAAAACACTTTAAATTTCTAAGATTTCGATATTTTCTACGAAAGAAAAAATTTTCAAGCCAAAAAGTGAATTTTCTGCAACAAGACCAATTTCACTTTAAGAGATTAATTGTCTACCTAAAATAAATAATTTTCAATAGAACAATTGAATTTTCGACGCAAAAATATGACTTTTCAACAAAAAAGTTAATTTTCAACCAAATAGCGCAATTTTCAAAAGTCAGAAAGACTTTTTTCCGAAAAACAATTGAATCTTTACTAAAAAAAAGTTGAATTTTTAACTCAGTAGTTGAATTTTTAAACTTAAAAGATTATTTTTTAACAGAAAAAATGTAGTGAGTGACATTTCAACCAAAAAAATAAGATTGCTGCATAAAGAGATCAATTTTAAAACCAAAAAGACGATTTTTTTATGAAAAAATATGGATGATTAACAAAATACATAAATTTGTAACCAAATTGTTGAATTTTCAAATCAGAAGATCAATTTTCAACAAAAAAATTTAAAAGTTTAATTTTCATTAGATATTTGATACTTATCAAAAAAAAACTAATTTTTTTCTAACTGAAGATTTTTCAGTCAAAGAAGGAAAAATATTTAATAAATTTTTTTTGAAGTTTTAAGGCAAAAGACGAAATTTCTGTAAAAGATTTTCAAAACAAAAATATGAAATTTTAACAAAAAAATTCATGTCAAGAATCTATTCTTAAAAAAATGTAATTGGTAACATTAAAATTAAAAAAGATAAAATTTAACCAGAAACAGATGAATTTAGAAATCAAAAAGAAAATATTTTTTTTAAATACATGAATTTTTGACGAAATTTTTAATTTTTCAACTAAAAGCGATTAATTTTCAACAAAAAATGCAACAGTGTAATTTTCAGTACGAAAATTAAATTTTAACAAAAAAGATGAATTTTTAGAAAATAAACATTTTTAGTGTGAGTGGCGCTGACGCCCCTCAGGCGTAAATAAATAAATAAAATATTTTATATAAAATTAAATATAAATACCTCATTGCACTTTATATAAAACACTTTAAATTTCTAAGATTTCAATATTTTTTACCAAAGAAAAAATTATCAACCCAAAAAGTTAATTTTTTTGCACTGAGACCAATTTCCCCATAAAAGATTAATTGTCTATCTAAAATGACGAATTTTAAACAGAACAGTTGAATTTTCGACGCAAAAATATGACTTTTTAACAAAAAAGTTCATTTTTAACCAAATTGTTGAATTTTCAAATAAGAAGATCAATTTTTAACAAAAAATTCAAATGTTTGATTTTTATTAAAAAGTTTTATTCTTTTGAAAAAAACTAATTTTTTACAACTGAAGATTTTTCAGTCAAAGAAGGAAAAATATTTCATACAATTTTTTTTAAGTTTTAAGCCAAAATACGAATTTTCTGTAAAAGATTTGAATTTTCAAAACAAAAATTTGAAATTTCAGCAAAAAAATTCATGTTAAAGTGAATTCTTAAAAAAAATGTAAAGGGTAACATTACAACTAAAAAGATAGAATTTCTACCAGAAAGAGATGAATTTAAATACCAAAAAAACAATATTTTTAAAAAATACATGAATTTTTAACCAAATTTTTGAATTTTTAACTAAAAACGGTCAATTTTCAAAAAACAATGGAACAGTTCAATTTTAAGAACAAAAATTAAATTTTAACAAAAAAGAGGACTTTTTAGCAAACAAACATTTTTCAGTCTAGAAAGAAAAAAATGTCTTCTAAATTGTTGAAAATTTAAGACAAAAGACTAATTTTCTGTGAAAAAGTTGAATTGACAACCCGAAAATATGAAATTAAAAAAAAAGTTTTTGGTCATATATTATCAAACCAATATGTTTCATTAAAAAAAAGGCAGGAAATTCCCTACCACAGTTATTTGTCTACCTAAAAATACAAATTCTCTACTAAAAAAATATTTCAAACCAAAACTCTGATATAATATTCTTATGAATAATTTACTTGCCTTTCTATTATTATTAATAATCCATGTTATTGAATATTTTTGGTTAAAAATGTTATTACTTGGTTGAAAAATCAAAATTTGTCAAATTACATTTCCTTTAAAAAATTTATATTTTGGTGTTAAAAATTCTTTTGAAGTCTTATAAAATCTCTGTAAATCTCTTTAAATCTCTTCAAATCTTTTTAATCCGATTAGAATTTCTTGGTGCCCTTCATGATTCAAGAACAGACTTGTAAAATATTTCAAAATTACTTAAAATCCATTAAAACCTCTTAAAATCCTATGAAATCCGTGGAAATCGTTCTTAATTTCTAAAATTCCTTAAAGCCCCTTAAAATCTTGTAAAATATCTTGAAAAACTGAGATTTTCTGTAAAAATGTACTATTCTAAATTTAGACTTTTTTCATCCCCTAAAATATTTTAAAATTCCTCCAGCAGTCCTTAAATCCCTAAAAAGTTTCGTAAATCTCGTAAAATTTTGTAATTCTTTGAAATACTCAATAGCCCTTTTTTACCTTAAAATCCCTTGAAAGCTTTTGAAAAACTTTCGAAGTACTATAAATATTTTAAATCTTTCCAAACACCCTAAAATTGAGTGAAAAATATAATATCGTAAGTATGTAAAAACAAACATTATTCCCGTTCTTCCAATTAAGAATAAAATTTTAATGCCTGAATTTTAAAGAAGCGAAGAGATTATAAAGTTGATAAAATGATAAGATTATCTTCAGTTAAGATTGATATGAGTGATAACACTTTATAACTTTTATAATATTATATTGTTGAAATTTTTAATTTCCAATTGAACTTTTTAAATTACAAAATACTTTATTATAACATTTTATGTTTTCCTAAATTACAATAAAAAATAAAAAATTGAAATATTTTAAACAAAATTATTGCAACATTGACTACAATTATGAGAATATCGATATTTAAGTAAGTAATATAAGTTTGAATAAATACAATAATTTTTTATCGAATTTCTGTCAGAAATTGTATTTTATTGAAGCAATTTTATAAAGAAAAATAATTGCGAAGAAAGTTTAAAGCAATTTCTTCGCTGTAGTTGGAAATAAATCTAATGAAAGAAAAGTATCGTGAGAATCATTCGAGGTAGTGGAAAAACTTTTATTACCAAATTGTTTTTCCCAAAGTTTCCACCTGAAGGCGGGTATAAGTTTGGGATCAGCTCCGACTCTTGCTCGCTGACCCTTAAATTCATTAATTAGCCATTGTGTTATTGTAGGAATCTGTAAAAAATTATGAAAATTAATCATTTAGTTTTCCTGAAAAAATTTATGGAATGCATACTTAAATTAATCAATTGTTCTAAAATTGTTCGAAATGCTGTGAAAACTTTGAAAATCCTACAAATTTCGATGACAAATTTTTAATCCCTACAAATTTCTTGAAATACTTGGAGATTTATTAAAATCCTCAAGTTTTGTAATATCCTTGAAGACTTATAAATCTCCAGTAATTCTTTCAAATTTGATTTATTTTCCAAGCATTAATAAAAAATAGCTTGAAATCTCTAGAACTCCTAGAAAATTCTTTGAAATCTCTTGAAAGTTTGTAAATTTCTTGGAAGTAAATAAAATTTGTACGAATTATTTAATATGTATTTTTAAAACCACTAAACAATTTTTTAATCATCCTTCTCATATGTTTGGAAATCTTTTAAATTCCTTAGTATTTTGACTACATTTTCTGGAATTAATATTTGATTCAACTAATTCATTAAAGTTTTCTTAGAAAACGGCCGTTGAATCCCTAGAAGCATAAATCTTCAAAATCTTTTAATATTGTGACTCCTTGTAATATTCGGAATCCCGTCAAATTTAATTTAATCTACTTTCCAAACTTCACAAGAAATATCATGAAATCTTTGGAACTTGTACAAAATTCTCTGAAATCCCTTTAAATTTTTTAAATCTCTTGAAATCCTTGAAAATGCTTTTAAATCCCTTGAAACGTTTTTAATTTTCTCAAAACTCGTGCTAACATTTAAATCTCTTGAAAATAAATAAATTTTTTTAAATTAGTTGATATCAGAAATTGATTTAAATACTTTGGAATCCTTTAAGCCCTCTAAATATGTTTGAAAATCTTTTAAATTACATGAAATTTATATAAAATTATCTAAAATTGAAATTAGATTAAACTGATTCATTACATGTTTCTTTTTAAAAAACCGCCTAAATCCCTATATAATTATAAATCTTCGAAATCCTGTCATCTTGTGAACTTCCTTATAATACCTCAAAATCCCTTTTAATACTTGAAATTATTAGACATCCCGTAAAATAATTTTTTTTTTAAAGTTAACTAGAAATATCTTCAAATCTTTGAAAATCCTACAAAATTCTTTGAAATTCCTTGAAATTTTGTAAATCTCTTAAAATCTCTTAAAATGCCATAAATCTCTTGGATCTTTGATGAACATAAAAATCCTATAAAAGCCCTTGAAATGTTTCAAACCTCCTTGAAATCCTTGTACATATTTTGTAATTACTCTCAAGCAAATAAAATTATTTGAAATTATTTGAAATATTTGAAAAATCCCTAAAAATCCTTTTAAAGCCTTAAAATTCGTTGAAATCCTTTGGAAGCTCTTTAAACTTCCTGATATGTTTAAAAGTATGAAAAAAAATTATTTCAAAAAAAATCATCTTAAGAAAAGAATCAATTATAGACAATTTTACCTAAAAATTCGGAATTAGGATTAGTTTTTTCATAAATTTGACTGATAACAGTAAAATGTTTATGTGAAATGCTTGACTTGTATAATATCAAATTAGAGGCTTTTAATATTGTGTAATTTGAAATCCTATGTTCCTTGAAACATTAAAAATGAATCATAATAATAATTTTTTAATTAAGATAATTAAAAATCGGCAGATTTAAAATAAGTCCTCAAAATACTTTAAACCCTATTTTTTTAATTCAAATTTATAGAATTTAAAGTTTGCAATAAAAATTGATACATTTCTACTGTTTTAAATTTTTTAAATGATTAAACTTTTTGTAGAATTTTTACTTGCTTGAAACCTGCCGCAGTCTAATATTATTCCATTTTGAAGATCTAAAATTAAAAATAACTGTATATTCAAACATGTAGAGTTATAATTATTACTGATAAATTGATATCAAATTGTTCGATTTTGAACATTTCAATAAAAAAATATTCTATACAGTTTCGTTAACTTTAGTTTAACTTTAGTTAAACTTAGTTTTTAAGTTTAGCTTTAGTTATCCTACTTTTAGTTGGTAATGAGTCGATGTTAGGAATTAAAATTAAAAAATAAAAATGTTAAATTGAAAGCTTATGTATGAATAACTGATTTACAAATTATAAGCTTTCGCTTTTTAATTCATTTGTGAACAACAAAATGTTTTAATAATTTCAAGTTGGAAACCTTTACTCGTAGATATGTTAGTTTATTATTAAAAAAAAATTATTGTTTAGGAATTATTAAGGCATGATAAAGTGGAAGTTTATTAATTTATAATTCAATTCAATAATTTCAAAATTCTAGAACGCTTAAATTAAAAAAATTTGATTTTGAAGTGGTAAAAAAAAAGGTAAAGTATCAAATTTACTATTTAAAAGTTACAGCTTTCAAAGTGTGGAAATTAAATTTCTTCTTTCAAAATTAAGAGTTTTATATTTAGAGAAAAGAAAATTTGAAAGGTTCAAAACAAAACTTGACAAGTTGTACACACAAAATCAAACATCCAAGGTTAAATTTTTTTAAATTAGACTAGAATCTAATATCTTCAGATTAAAAATTTTTAATTCAAATCTACGAAACTAAAAGAAATTTGTTAATTTTTGATGCAATATAAAAATTTCGAACTGTAGCACTCAAAATTACTAATTTAATACTAATAAATTCAAATTGAACGTTTTCACTGTATAATAACTTGAATTTTCAACCTGAAAAGATACATTTTTAAACCAAATTTTCAAACAAAAACAATTAAAATTCAACAAAAAAATTCGCTCACAAGTTTGAGCGCACTTAGGGCGCGCGAATGTTGGTTTTCACGCTTCACGCTCGATAATGTATATTATAAAAAACAGTTGAATTTTTAAGAAAAAATAACGAATTTATTAGAGAACAGTTGAATTTCAAAACCGAGAACTTTATTTTTTAACAAAAAAGTTCATTTTCAATCAATAAAAATTACTTTTTTTACCATAAGCGATGAATTTTATATCATGGAACCGAAAAATAAATCTTATACCAAATAGTTAAATTTTTTGCACCCAAAATAGAATAGTAAAATTTTTGTTTCAAAAATCAATTTTCAAGAAAAAAAGAACTTTCAAGCAGTGGAATTTAACCAAATAAGACGAATTTTAAACCGAACGGTGGAATCTTCTACCAGAATGAAGAAATTTTCAACAAACAAGGTGACTTTTATAATCAAAAAGATGACCTTTTAACTTATAAAGGATAATATTCCAAACAAAAATGAATTAATTAAATTCTTAAAATAATGTTTAACCACAAAAAATACTGGTTTTCAACCAAAAAGTTCAATTTTTAATCAACAAAATTGATCAGTAAAAAAATCATTTTTAACAAAGTAGTTCAACTAAAAGTAAAATTTTTGAATTTTCAGCTAAACGAGATGAATTTTTAACCAAATCCATAGTAAAATTTTCATAAAAATAATTTAATTTATAACCAAATTATTGAATTCTGAAGCCAAAAGATGAAATTCATACAAAAGAGTTTAATTTTCAACCCGAAAAAATGAATTTTCAAACAGAAAAAAATGAATTTTTGAAAAAGTAGGTTAACACTAAGCCTAGTAGTTAATTAATCATCAAAAAATATCAATTTTCGACAAAAGATGTAGTAGTTAAACAAAAGGAGATTTTAACTTAATACAAAAAGCAGTAAAATTTATCTAAAACACAAATAAACAAGCATCAAACGCACACGAAATTTTTATTTTCGAAGCACATGTTCAAAAAAAAATTGGCAAAACATTTAGAGGTGGGTTTTTGAAAAAATCCATTTTTTATTGTTTCAGAAAAACCGCTCAAATTTGTTCAATTTTGAACCTTTTTTCAATTACAGGCGGATTTTGAAAGGAGACGATAAACGCTATTAGAATAAAAATGCAAATGATAATTATCCCAATTAAGTAAAAATTTATAGAGGTTTAGGGAAAAAATTTAAGTTTTTTGAAAAAACAAAGCACAAAAATCAAATACGCATAACTATTTTGAATTTTTTTTGCAAATCAGAAATATAAGTATCGACTAATTTCCTAAAAAATAAAATATATTTCGTCCCCGAGAAATCCTAATTTCAAGCGTAGAACCTTGCCTCATTTGAAATTAATTCGGTGAAGAAAAAATCAAAAAATAGTATTAAAAATTTTTAACGATTTCGTGTGAACGAAAGAGTGTAGAAGATTTGAAAGCAAAATTTTTCTTTTTGGTAATTAAAAAAAAATAAACAACAAAATTTGAATAAATGTAAAATATAATATATTTACGGATTCTAAGAGATTCAGAAAGAATTTTAAACTCTAATACATTTTAAAAAATGTAGATTTCTAAAGATTTTAAACAAAAACTTTGGAAGCTTTAAAAGAATTTGGAAAGGTTTCAAATGAATACACAAATTTTCTTTGAATTCCTGGGAAAATTTAGAAGTTTTTAAAGGCATTTTTTTACATTTTGAATAATTTTAAGAAATTAAGAGGTTTTGAATAGATTGAAAATATTTTTAAACTTGGAAGCATTTCCGAAAAATCATCAAATATATTTTTATTTCTTTCAAAGTTTTAAAAATCCTCGAATTGTTCTTAATATTTTGTAAAATCCTGTGAAATAAAAAAAAAAATTTGTTTGAAAAGAATCTCATAAATATAATATATATATATCAATTTTAAAACAAACTGATGATAGGGGAGACTATAATCCTACAGCAGATTATCATGAACTATATAAAATCTATGATAAATATTCCAATTAGATAAAATTAAGTTTAGACAAAAAATTCAAGTTTTTTGAAAAAAAAGCACCAAATTAAATTGCGCATAACTTTTTAGTAATAATGTTTGCAACTCAGAAAAATACGTATCGCTAATTTCCTACACGAAAAAAAAAACATTTTTCGTCACCGAGAAATCCTGATTTCAAGCGAGGAACCCTGCCTGATCTGAAATTAATTCAGTTCAGAAAAAAATCAGGAATTGTTTTTTTTTTAATTTTAACGATTTCCTTAAATTTCGAAAGAGTGTAGCAGAATTTAAAGCAAAATGTTTCAATTTGGTAAGTTTAAAAAATAAAAAATTTGTTTGAATTGAAACATTTGAGTCAGTTCGAAAATAATTTTAAAAATTTAAGAGGTTTTGAATATATTAAAAATATTTTAAAACTTGGACGCATTTGCAAACATTCATTAAATATTTTTTATTTCTTTCAGAATTTTAAGAGTCCTCGAATTTTCCCTGCTAAATCGTAAAATTCCGTGGAATAAAAAAATCTTTTAAATTATTTTTAATTATATTTATATTAATTTAAAAACAAATTGATACTAAGGGATACCATCCCATAGTAAATAATCATGAACTATGAGCACAAATATAAATAAAATATTTCATTCTAATTTTAATATATCACCAATTGTGACATATTAACTATTAATTGCAAAAAATTAATTATTTTTCGATACATTGGAAACGGAAATATTATTAATTATTTACTATTGGACCATTTTCTCCTTCGAATGTTTTCCGATACTTATTTACTTATTCACAATTCTCAGAATCTAATTTTAGCTGGAATTTAAGAGTTCAAAAACTTTTAACAATTAAATAGCTATTCGAAATCTTAATATTGTATCGTTATTATTTTCTATTCTTGATTGTATTAAAAAAATACTTAAAAAGTGGTTTGTTGAACCCACTTATTGGAAATTTTATTTTTTTTCATTCAAGAAGAGACCACTCAGAATGCCCAAGCTCCCATTACCTCCTGCATAAAGTACAGAAGGCGAACGATCCTCGAGTACTGGAGACTTCGAACAAGTCGACTTCTCCAGCAACCTCTCACGCTCAGGGAGAAGAGCTACGACTCATCATCGTGGCTGCACCGACTCTATTTTTGAATAGAGAGGATGTGAAGATATACTACAGAAATGATCCTGTGAAGTATGATCTTGTCTTTTCTCTGCCTCGACACTGTATTTATAAAATTGAAAAATGATTTCATGTACAAGAGAGCCGCCCGTTGCCATCTAGCGGATTCGATTCGAAACTCTCTATCCGAGTGAGGAGAGCGTGAGCGAGATTATAGAATAGGCGAAGAGAGTGAGAAGCAGGGAATGAGAGTTGACAATTCACATTCAGCGCTGATTACGAAACGTTATGAGCGAACTTACGTAAGTGTCCGTGAAATTTCAACTCAGTTTAAGCAAACTCAAATTTTTTAAAGAAAATTCTAAAAAATGAGGGAAACCAAATATAAAACTTGGACTGTGTAATGTAAAAATATGAACTTCAGAGTTGGAAAGCATTATTAAAGAGGAAACGAAAGATTTCCCGGTAACAAGCGTTGCATTCAGAATAATTAAGAATTTGTATTCCCATGAATACGCGATTTTTCCTTCGTCTCAAAATTCCCCAACAGGAAAAGAAAAAGTGCAAACCCTATTCCCTTCAATCGACTTAGCAAAATTTAGCGAAAGCGTAATAAAAAAAATTAAAAAGTGGAAGAACGTGAAAGAAGGAATAGAAAAGCTAAAAATAATTTAACTTTGAAAACGCTAGATTGAAATGAAATTTATGGGTTGTTTGATCATTAAAAAATATTTTTTATTAAATTTCAATTTGTATGCAATATAGAAAAAGTCAATCGGAATTATGTAAATATTTTTTTATTATTATATTTAATATTATTTGTACCACAGTATTAAATGTGTTAAATGCATTAAGTTTAACTGCTAGTAACGTTCCTTACTGTAGGACTAGTTTTAAAATAGAACAGTCTATTTCGCTTATTGATTATAAAATACTTTGCTTATAAAATACTTTAAACCCAAATATAATTTTTAAATGTGTGAATTAAAATATGTTTAAATGTAGAAAGGCATACTTGAATTCAAGAGAATTAAAATTTCAAAACCTATATTCCACATGAAGGAAGTAAAACAAATTATTCCACATATTTTGTGAACTGATTAGAAGGAATTAAATAAACTCAAAATATGACCACTTTTGCGGAATAGAAAACATCTATTTGAGGTGTGCCTATCGATACAATTAAAAGGAATTAAATATATTGAAAACACATCTCTTTTGGGGAATAAGAAACTATGCCGCGGTCGCTATGGGTATAGAAGGGAATTAGTTTTCGAGATATCCTATTCTTATAATGGCATTTTTGACCAGATGGAAAAATCGCGCGTTCAAAAAAATAGATTAATCTTCATTTTTACGATAAAATCTGAAAATATTAATTATTCTGAATGCAACGCTTGTTACCGGGTTGGCAGAAACGAAAGTTTACTGGCGCGTATCCAGTCCGGGGGGCAAGGTGCCCCCCCCCCCCCCCAAAAAAAAAAACCCATAATCGAATTTTTCAAATAAGATAATTGAAGATTACTAATACGATACTGGACAGTGAAGTTATCTCATTAAACACGGTTCTGCCTTCTAAAAGAAGTAAAAAACTTTGAAGAAAGCTTACTATTGTGGAATTTATTAATATTTAAAAAATAAATAAAATGTATTTACTGTGTTGAATATAAATTTAATTAAAATACTTTAATATCGGAATTATTGAACTATATATTATTTTAATTCTTGCTATAAAGGAAAATTGTGAAGTTACTGCTGGACCGGGGAATGATTGGGACTTCTTTTAGATCGGTAAATGACAGACAATTTATTTTTGACCGGGATATTTACAAGTTTTTAAAAGAAAAATCTATCTAATCACTTAAAATATCACAACTTTCGTATCCCAAGATAATGAAGTTTAAAATAAGTTTGATTTCAAATTTTTTAAATCCTAAGTTGAATTTATTACTGTTTTAATTAAGAAATCATTCAGTGTACACTGTGTAATTCTAAAATCCTTTACAATCAAAATTTTCAATTTTGGGTCTTCATTTTTAAGGATACATTTTGAATTAAGAAGAAATTTTAAAATATAGTTTTGAAGACTGACACAATAAAATATTTATACAATCAATTTTCAGAATTTTACGTTAAAACTTGAACTGTTTCAATTCGAAAGTCTATTTAGTAGTTAATCAAATGTAAACTTCGAATTCAAATTTCATACACGATCTGTCGTTTCGGTCTAAAACATTCAATTTTTAAAGAATTCGATTTGAAAATTTTGATAAAGGAAAAAAAGAGTGAAATATTCAAAACTAAACAATTTGATACAGAAAGCCTTGAATCGTTAAAATTTTGAAAGGTAAACTTTAAATTTGAATTTTTTTCTGTAAGTAAAATTTTAAAGCTTTTAAGGATTTTGAAAGGTTTTGACATTATATAAAAAAAATTGTCTTAAGATTCCTGGGAAAATTTTAAATGATTTTTATTTGGAAAAATTGATTTTAATAGAATATTTAAGAACATTTTTAAGCAAATTTTGACGAATAAATAACAATTTAATAGTTGTTAGTTTGAAAAAATCGGAATAGGTTTAAAATAGCTTTAGAAGTTTTAAAACAATTCAAAAATAATTTAAATCTTGAAAAGATGTGAAAGAATGTAAAACAAAATTTAAATTTTTAAAGATTTCAAATGAAAAATTAAAAATCTTTTTAAGCATTTTAAAAGGTTTAAAACTAATTTAAAAATTTAATAAGATTTCTTGAAAAATTGAATATGATTTTTGATTTTGACAAATTAATTTCAAGCAAACATCTAAAAAGATTTCCAAAAATTTCCAAAACTGTAAAAATAATAATCTAGAATATTTTGAGGTAATTTTTTACTTTCGAAGGATTTATGAAAAGTTTAAGGAAAAAATTAAATCAGTTTAAAGCATATTTATAAGCTTTGAAAAATTTTCCAAAATAATTAAAAATTTGTGAATATTCCAAAAAATGAGAAATAAAATTTAGATTTTTTAAGATTCTGAAATAAAATTATGTCGCTTTTCAAGAATTTTAAAATGTTTCCTGGGAAATTTTAAAGTGATTTTTTTATTTAACAAATTTTAAGAGAAATTTTGATAAGATTTTAAAGCAAATTTCGATGTATAAATAACAGTTAAACCATTATTTATTTACAAAGACTTAAAATCAAAATAATTCTGCCTCAGCCAGGATCTGAACCGGGAATATGACTATCATTAAAAATATAATATCCATAAAAACAAAGTTCATGACAATTTTTGAAATTACTACTACTCGCAAAACTGTTTATCGTTAAAAATGTTAAAAGATTTCCAAGAAACTTCAATTGATTTCACAAAGTTTAAAAATTTTGAAAGAATTATATTATATTTAATAAATGTTAAGGACCTGAAAGGATTTCATGGAACAGCATACATTTCAAGGAATATCCTCAGATTTTATAAAATTGTACAGGATTTTAAGGGATCTTATATTATTTTATTAAAATTGGAATTAATTTATTCACAAGAATTGAGGGAATTCAAAGATTTGAAGGGATTCTCAAATATTTCAAGGAATTTCAATAGATAAAGAACATGTTTTTATTACCTTAAAACTTTTCAAAATCCGTCAGAAGCTTCAAAATTTCATCACAAAACCTTCGAAAACCTTCATTTTGTATTAGAAAAAGAACTGCTTCGAATTTTTCTTAGAAGTTTTTAAAATCCCGCAAAATTAAAAAAGTTCCCCTGAAATCTTGCATCTTTTTTCTCGGCAATTTTGGAAATCTTTTAAAATATTTACAAGTTTAAAATATTCCAAGTTTCAAATTATATTTGACTCTTTCTTAAACTTTTAAATATTTTATAAGCTTACTTAAATTTTTCCTACATTTTTTTCAATTCTGCAAAATTAAAAAAATTGTAGTCACTGTTTTGTCAATTTAGCAAAAATATTCAAGAGTTTTTAAGATACTTTAACACCAATTTATGAAATAAATTTCATAAATCATACAAATTTTCATAAAAATCTTAAGAAAATTTGTTTATTCCCTTCAAAATTTCAGAATGCTTAAAAGACTTCTAAACTCTTATTTAGAATTCTTAAACAATCTAAATTTTATATAAAATTGGTTGAAATATTAAGTACTCTATAAAAATTATCTTAAAAAATAATAATAACAAAAATCACTTTACATTGTTTTTCAATTTTTGAAAATCCTTTTATGTTGTATATTATTTTTCAAAATCTTTAAGAACTTGTCTTACAGCCTTCCAGATACTTTTCCACCAATTTATAAAATATTTTAAGTGATTTGAAATCTTTAAATTAATTTTTCATAAAAAAACATTACAAAGGTTCATAAAAATCTTAAGAACATTTTTTTTCTTTCTTTCAGAAATTCATAATGTTTAAAAGACTTCTAACTCTTTTGTTCGAATTCTTCAAAAACCTCAATTTCATTAATTTTTTTTTGAAATATTAAGTATTCTCTTTAAATTATATTGAAAAATATTAATTCTAAAAATTACTAATTTTTTTTCAATTTTTTAAAATCCTTTACAGTGTTAAATTTTTTTAAAAATCTTTTTAAAACTTATAAATATTTTTAAACCTAACTGGAATATATGTTCTAAAATTTTGTATTCTTGGAAATTTCAAAACTTTTGCTTTAAAAACTTTTTACTTTTCTTTCGAAGTTTTACGAATTTCAAAATGAAAATGTACAAAACCAAAGCAAAATATTTATTTGAAATTTATTTAAAAAACACTAAGACTCATATTTTCGTGTTCAATTTGGTAATCGAAATTTTGGTTGTGAAAAAATCGAGATTAAGTAAATTATCTATCGATATATTCTTTAATTCTCTCTTTCAACATATGTTACAAAGAATAGGATTAAAAATTAACTGTCTACATAGGAACAGAGCCGTAACTATGCACATTCCAATACATTACCTAAAGAAATGTAGAAATTTTTAATTCCAAAATAAAATATTAACATTTTTCAAGCAGGGACATCGACTTATTATATTGAATGGTATAATTTGGACATAGTAAAATAATATTATACCACGTAAAAATTTAACATAAATAATAATTACAGGTATAAAATTCATTTTGCCATCGATTTCACAAAGATTTCACAGCTTTCACAAAGATTTCAAAGATTTCGTAAAGATTTCGGATAGATTAAAAATATTTCACAAAGATTATAAATAAATTTCAAAGATTGAGCAAAGACTTCAATCATTTCTCAAATATTTCACAAAGATTTTAATAATTTCACAAATACAGTAAAACTTTATTATAGCGCCGATTTTGGGGTTGAAGGTGGGTGGGAACTAACTCATTATAGCCCGCTCCGCTTTGTTTGTTCACGCCTGAGTGCTCGCCTGAGTGAAACCCGCAGACCCCGCGCAGCTCCTGTTACACCTACCTGCGGCACGGCGTCGAATCTCGAAAGGGCTATAGAAGGGAGGGCTATTGAAGGGTTTCACTGTATTGCCAGATATTTCAAAAATATTTGGAATATTTCGCAAAGATTTTTAAAGATTTCGCAAAAGGTTCATAAACATATTAAAAAGATTTCATAAAGCGTTTAATGATTTCCCAAAGATTTCAAAGATTCCACCAAGATCAGTGGAAAATAACTTTTAACAAAGTAGTTCAGCTTACAATCAAGTTTTTTAATATTCAACTAAAAAGATGAATTTTCAACTAAATAAGTAAATTTTTAATCTAAGAATTTGATTGTTTAAAAAAAGTTAACTTGCTACAAATTATTTTAACTTTCATGATGGGCATTTAATTTTTAACCAAATTATTAAATTTTCAAGTTAGAAGACGTATTTTATGCAAAAAGTACCATTTTCAACCCAAAAGAAAAGAGTTTTTTAAAAAGTAGTTCAGCATTAAGCCAAGAAGTTTATTTATCAACCAAAAATACAATTTTTTTGACAAAACACTTAGCAATTAGTATTTGAACGCAAAGAGATTTTAATTTCATATAAAAACAATAAAATTCGTCTTAAAAGTGGATTTTTCAACGAAATAGTTCAATTTTCAGCTAAAAAGATAAATTTTCAAACCAAATAATTACTCTTAAAAAAATAAATTTTCAGCTAACGAGTTCAGCATTCAATCCAATAGATCCAAAAGATTCATTTACTGATTTCTAAAAAAAGTTGTTCAACTTTAAACAAAGTAGTTTAATTTTCTTTTCTTCACAAAGATTTCACAAAGAGTGCAATGATTTCCCAAATATTTCGCAAAGATTTCAGCTTTATTTCAATGATTTCAATGAAATACTATTTATTATTATATATTT
>JAAAKG020033006.1:0-19488 GCA_010014905.2 Druon quercuslanigerum
TATGCGAAAGGCAATGTGGTATGAGTACGCCACATTAGATTGTCGGATACCTCAACGCAGAAGTTGTTGCGCTCACATTAAATTGACCTGTCAATGACGACGGTCAACTTGTCAGTCCACTTTATAGCGAGTTTCACTCTATACTAAATGAGCTCTGATCGTGCCAGGCTTTCAATTAGCACAATCCTTTATATACCGGTCTATTGGCATATAGTAACCCAAAGATGCATCATGAACCTCTTTTTATAAACACTTATCCCTCTCACTCTGAATCTAAAAATAAACACCTTTCCACCATAGAAAAATGAAGAAATTTAATTAAGAAACCTGGAGCGGTCGCGTCCTTTTATCCTCGTTCTTCCGGTAAATAATTCACCCTTTTTCCGAGGTTTCCTGGGTAGTAAATTATATGGATACGTGGGGTAACTAATTCCCTTGGTAGTAAAGACGCGGCCTTGCAGATAGAAAGAGAGGGATGCATAAGAGCTGTAGAATGCAGACTCAGAGAGGCTGGATGGAAAGATGTGTGTATTTGTGTTTTAGATGCCTACACACACACACACACAAACAACACACACGCATATATATATTGGGTGACGTTGAACGTACATAGCTCAAAAATAGGTAAGTATGCATGCTCATATGCACGTGCATCAACTTGCACATTTGCAATGAAGCGAGCACATGTGGGCGCGAGTCAGGTCCAATGTTTATGAGCGTGTACTTGCACACGTACACGTTCATTGAGATCTGACCTACTTCAGGGACGGTCCACAATAAGATTTGTAAACGCCGACGTTTCAACGTATATGCATATTTGACGTCACATGCACGTTGTTGCCAACCATTTGAACAGTTTTGTCCATTCGCGTTTTTTGTGTTCACGCCGCGACAGTTGGTAAAAACGTGCGTATGGCGTCAAATACGCGTATACGTTCGAACGTCGACGTTTACAAATATCATTATGGATCTTCCCTCAAGGCACAGTTCACAGACACGTTATATCTCGCGTAAAGCGTCTTCTAAAAAACAAACATGCAGATAACAGACATTATCACTTTTTTCGGGAGTCACATTCACCGTTGTATAGATCTAAAACTTCAAATGCAATTCCTATTTGGAAAAAAGCAAAAATTTGTATCCCATTGATTGGAGAAGGCAAGTGAGTGAGGTTCAGGATTAGGTCTAAGATTAATTGAAAAAAGATTGATTGCGCAATCAATCTTTGGCGCAAAAAGGGAATCTAGATTTTATGACTTTTTTAGATTTGGATAAAGTATTTCATAATGTTGCATGGGCTAAAGTATATCCGACAATGATGAAGAAGGAAAAATAAATATTAGGATAGTAGTGGGTATTAGGAAGATAGTGGGTATTAGGAAGATGGTGAGAATAAGCAAATGAACGAAAAACACTGGTTTCAAAATTCTGTCTTAGGAGGGCAGTGGTTAATGTATATTCCTGATAAGGCTGTTCCTCGAAGAGCAAAAGCTTTTCATACAATATGGAATAAAGATCAGCAGAACAAAAACTAAAACAGAAAAAGTAATTAGCGCTGTGATCACCAACTGAAAGCATATCTTCGTAACAAAAATAATAGTGTGGTAGGTTAAACAAATCACATACGTGATATAGATTATGATAGTTGTTAAGAAAGCAAAAGGTTATCTTGTAAAAGAAGGAATATAGAATTTCATCACACTAAACTTGACATTGTTGATTATATAATTTAATAGTCCGCTTCTTTATTCCTTTTTTTAAAATTCTTATCTCTAATATTTAAAATCTGTAAATTTATATCTGTAAGACATTGTATACGTCATCATATACATTAGTTTACAAGAAATTATGTATTTTTCATTAATAATGCATACGTTTTGCCAGATTTCTATATTATTAATGCACTTGTTTCACAATTGCACACGACGGACTCGTAAGTTATAATGAGATTTTGAATATTAGTGGGTTTCAGTGTAAATGTGGTTTTATACAAATATATTCATACACTTCTGTCAATGAATCCTATCATCGACGTAACTTCACTTAAGAACTAACGTGGGCGAATATTTTTCTCTCCGTTCCAACACGCGATTCTAATTACCTTTATGAGCCATAAAATTATGTTTTCTTAGTTGAAAATGGCTGTTCTTACTTACCAACTGACTACGATGAGTGTCCCAATTACTGATCATGTCCCAATTACTGATCATGTCCCACTTTTTAGAAGGTGAATTTAATCTCAATCCGCCCGTTCTGAGAATAAAACTTAATTTAAAAGAGCAAACTTCTTCAATTATTGTAAATGCTTTACTGTTTCGTACGAATTATATGTCTTGATAATATGTAGCTGTATTGTCAATAATACAGTTTTAGTGTAATCGGAAAACCGTTCGGAATTAGAGCGGAAGGATCGATTGCTCTGAATTTCCCAGCATGTCTCGCTACCTGCTACATGAGTTCGGTTCAGATAAATTTTCCGCCATCTCTAGTCACATCGAAGCTCTATTATTCATTACTCTACACAGATAATTTCCTCTGAAAAGTGGACTATCATTTTCGCTCAATAGACTTTTCCCAGTTTTTTTATATTATATAACTTTTACTATTTACATGAACTCAACCACCAGACCTTCCGGATAATGTTCAGACCGAAAGAGATGATCACAGCATCATCTCCGCTAACTTCTCAATAGCTTTATTTTTCCTTCGTAATTTTTTCCGCATGCAGGCATGTCAGAAGATAGAATTGTATGCATCAATCAGTCTCCCCTTCCCGCTAAGGCGTTCAACAACAAGCGACGATATCAGCCTCACACGATACGCTGATGGTCTGTATGATCAATAGCCCGTGTTCATGTGGCATGTGTAGGAGATTGCGTGCATAAAAGTATAAAGGTCCGAGTGCCGAATCGCAGTTCCCTGAGTGCCTGACGTCATTCTTCAAACATTTACCGAGACAATTTGCAGACAGCCGCAACGTTTACTTTCCTTTCGTATACCCACGAGTTCCTTCTTATCCTCCAAGAATTTTGGAGGTACCTCTTTAGGGTTCACGTATCAAAAATTAGGTGGTGCCTTCACAGAACATGTAATATAATCGCCACGCAAAGATCTAATCTCCACTTTTGAAAGGCACACTCGACCATCGTCGCGACTCAAAATCAACGATGTTATTTTCATAAAAAAAAAGACAAATATATACATGCTATTAAACGAGCTCTTGGGAATGCAGTTCAACTTTTATCATAAGGCTAATGACCCCTTATTTTCACCCAAGAAATAAATGGAAGATAAAAAAGTTTGTAATTAATATTTTCCTGGTTTCGTTACTTTGAGAGTGAAGTATATACATGCATTTGGTTGGTACATTAGTGAAGTTATAAAACGCTTGATATTATGATAATCAGAGTTGACTCTAGGTAAATCTGATTAACTTGCGCTAAGGCGGTTGATTTAAGATAATGTCAAGTAATATTTCAAACAAAAGTGGGTCATTATGTTGTGATAAATGTGTGTGTGCTCTATGATATAACCTCTTTCATTCACCTTTGCAGGTGTTTTAAATACTCATTAAACGATTGCGTTAATTTGTTACAGACAGATGAGAGGACTGATGTGAATCAAGCTCAGTATTTTACTCATATAAGTAGACTCTCGATCAAATCAGAAATCAAAAGGAAAAGATTTAATCAAAATGTACTAATTGAGATTTTGTACTTTCATCAGCTGTCTAATATAAATCTAAAGTTTTTTCCTATAAAATATGAATAAAAACGCTACTAAAGTTGACAGCCTATATTGCCAATTACTTCCAGAATTTTTACTCAATTGTAAGAAAAAAACAGCTTAGGGTTTGTCTGATGTGTGGGAAACGTGTAACAATCTCATCAATTTGCAGTTAAATTTTTTATGTGTGTATTTAAAGAATATCAGAAACAAACAAAATTGTAAAACGTGGAATTGTGATTTGATTAAAACAGTAATCTTCGGGAAAGCACAGATTTATACAGAGCACGCTTCGCTCGAAGATATCCTTCCCCTTCTTGCTAAATTTAACTTGTCCATATGTGCTGAGTCGTCTTTATTCGAGTCAAGGTTCAAAAAATGATATCACATAAACCTTTAACCAGAGGAAAATAAAAAATAGTTAATAGCCTTCTGCCCAAAATAGATTTATTAATTTCAAATCATTGCTGATAAGAAAGTAATTGGTTCAGCTGACTTTGGCCGACGCGCTACTAGTTTAATTAAGATATATGCATGAATAACGTTGAGAGGAGGGTGTCTGTTAAATATTCTTAAATTGTCAGGACCTCCTTTTACGATGAAACAGCACATTTATACCTAGCTTTCAAAATGTGACGGTATCATATATTGGTATACATGCCATAAATATACAATCCACATTTGTAAATGTTTTTTATGCTTTGTAAATGTAAATTTTGTAAATTGTAAATTTCACCGAACATTGTAAATGTTCGGCGATGTAATAATAGATAACATTGGCGAGCAAGCCCCACCAATTATGAACAATCATGCCCACCTATCAACTTCATCTTTTTTGGCAAATAACACTCTATGGCTTTCTATCCCTGAGGTATTATCAGACTCTATAGCACCCTAGCAGTAGAGACTGGGAAGCCTTAATTGTGCACTATTCGAAGCAAAATGCCCTCTAGCTCTTATTTTTCTGCTGGATAATTTTAACATGATTAGACGAGAGTCACTTTGAGAGTTGTTAAAATTATGCACATAGATTGCACCCTACGGACAGAAGTAAGTGGTAAAGAAAGAGATGGAAATTTTTTTTTATTTCCTTAACCTAAAGAGCCTGAAGGTCAGTTATTAGATTTCAGTAGGTATCAGTCAAATTTGAGATAATTCGCTAGAATTCAGCATAGCCCTTCAATTCACTACAATTCGGTCAAATTCATGATTATTTACCAGCATTTCATGCATTTCCATAAAATACACTACCATTCATGTGAATTGATTCTAAATCAAAGTCAATAGAATATAACATAATTTTCTAGAATTCCTTAGAATTTATTAGAAGTAGCGGTAATTCACTAGAAATCCATAGAATTAGGTGGAGATTATTATTATTCTACTAGTCTTATTTTACGTGTATTTTCCTAGAATTCACATTAATGATCATATTTAAATAGAATTTCGTAGAATTAATTCGAATTTGCTGACATTTAGAAGAATTTCGATACATCAGTTCAGATTTAAAAGAGTTCAGTTGAATTTCATGGAATTAATTCAAATTTACAAGAGTTCCGTAGAATTCCATCATAATAATAGCCTGAATATTGTAAAATTTATTTGATTTTAGTGGATTTCAGTTGAGTTTTCCAGAATTCAGTAGGAATCCATTGAATTTATAAAAATTTGTCACAATGTAGTATAATTTCGCTGATCCCTTTAAAATTTGACACATTGTACTTTGCTAAATTAAGTAGAATACTGTAAAATTTATTACACTTCGCCAGAATTAAATGGATTTCTTTAAATTGAAAATAGTTTAGTAAAATTCAAGATATTTCAGTGGAACTGAAATTAATTCGTTTGAATTTCATAGAAGCCATTATCATTTCATTGCATTTAGTACAGTTAAGTAGAATTAAAAATGGAAAATGTAGTAACATTTGCTAGAAATGAATCAAATTCATTAGATTCCAGGAGAGTAGTCCATAAACTGACAATCGTTGATTATAACCCTTTAATCCAGTCGCCACTAACACTTCGGTATGCACTAATAGGTCCCCGGGATTACGAAAATCATGGGTAGGTTTTCGAAATATGGGTCAATTTTTTTCAACCCTTAAAGTGCACACTTCCAAAAAAACCTTCTCATATTTTAAGTTTAAAAAATAACAAGTGGTGTTTAAAGAATATAAAATAGGGAAAAAATACTTGAATAAAAAACGTAGACTTGTTTGCGTCTTGCACTTTTTCTTACGACGTTCCGTTTGCACCTTGCAGCACAACAAACATATGATTTTTTAACAAAATTGCCATATTTGCACAGTGTTACCTCAGAAGCTCGGAAAAATTTAAAACTTTTACACTGACTATATCGAGGATACATCTCTTGAAAGGAAAAAGAAAAGTTCCGATCAAAAAAAACTTGTGGGCCTTAATTGTTGTTGAAAAGTTGCTATTTTCAAAAGGAAAGCGACTCTTTATTTATCAATAAATAATCATCTAGATGAACCAGTGTCATAATATTACTTTAAATTGTTTCGAAAGCTTTATCTAGCATTATTAACATAATTTTTGGTTTATAATTTCATTTTGCTAAATTGCTATTAACAATTGATATCAATAATAAACCTCGATAACCAGAATTGACATAAATTTTGTTTTATTAATCCTTGACACATGATTAAACTTTTCACTCTCTTGATACATTCTCGTGCGACCAGCCATTACTTATTTATGGCCTTATAAACAATGTATTTTTTATAAATATGCGCTCCTCTAAAAGCCATAATTTTCTAGTTATTAGCGTTATTTACCAGCATTCTTTAATTTTTAAAAATATATAATATATATAATTTATTATTATAAATGGATACACGGTACACGTATTTTTTATTTTACGGTTTTGCGGTTTGTATAATACGGTTTGCCTTTTTTATACCCTTAATTTTACCATAAAAAGTGTATTTATCTGGGGTAGCATTTTCGATATCTGACTCTTATTGTTTATAACTATTGTTATGAACAAAAGCGCTCCATTACAAAAATCGATGTTTTCTTAATTTTTTTATTAATCTATGGGACACTATATAAAATTTTTCACTCTCGTGATATTTTTTTATACGACCAGCCATTCTTAATTTATCGTCTTATAAACAATGTATTTTTTATAAACATACGCTCCTTAGAAAGCCACAATTTTCAATTTATTAGCGATTACCTTCTTTATATCCTTAATTATTTAATAAATAAACAATGGTTTGCCGTACGAAAAAATATCACGAGAATGAAAAATTTTATTTTGTACCATAGATTATGAGAAAATCGATTTTCATAATGGAGCGCTTTTTTATAACAAAAGTTACAAACAATAAGGCGCAGGTGTCAGAAATGTTTCCTTAGATAATTATATTTTTTATGGTAAAAAAATATCACGAGAGTGAAAAGTTTAATAATGTGTCAAGGATTAATAAAAAAAATGTGAGTCAATTCTGGTTATCGAGGTTTATTATTTATATCAATTGTAATAAGCAATTTAGCAAAAAGAAATTATGAACAAAAAATTATGTTAATAATGGTAGAAAAAATTTCGCAACAATTTGAAGCAATATTATGACACTGGTTGATCTGGATGATTGTTTATTAATAAAGGAAGAGTCTAAACGTTTTTTTCTTAAAAATAGCAACTTTTCAACAACAATTCAGGAACAGAAGTTTTTATACGATCGGAAGATTCCTTTTTCCGTTCAAGATATTTATCCTCGATTTAGACAGTGTACAAGTTTACACTGTAACACTGAAAATATGACAAATTTGTTAAAAAATCATTTGCAAACGGTTCGTCGTACGAAAAAAGTGCAGAGTGCAAAAAAGTTTTATTTTAGCGCAGCTATGCTAAAAATGACTTTATCCATTTTTTTGAATAAATAATAAATTTGTTTTAAAAAATTGTTTAAACAAAAATTGACCCATATTTCGAAAACCTACCCAAGATATATGTAATCAGGGGCCTTTTTTGACCTTTTAAAAAAGAGTAATCTCGGGGACCTATTAGGGCATACAGAAGCGTTAGTGGCTACCAGATTAGTTATGATCTTGAATTTTAAAATTTGGGACAAGAAATCTATAAATATTATGCCACAAAATCAGTATATTAAGATTTATAATCGAGTATTTTTTTATTACCATCCACATTGTACGGCTTAATATATATATAGCTGGCTGTATCAAAGTTTTAAAATCCAAGATTATAAACGGTATAATTTATTTTGCTCAGTGCAGCCGTGTTGAAAATAACCCTATATAATTCTGAGCAGAAAGTTATTTATAATTTACATATATTGCTAAAAGTTATGTTAAAACTAACACGGAATGACACAAGCACTTTATTATTAGCATATTATGCTATCAAATAAAATTCAAATATCAAATAAAGTTCACCTGTTGTAATTGCCTTCGATCCGTGCAGAATGTTGTATATTCTGTTAAAACGAAAGCATTTGAAATTATCTAGAATTTGACAGGTGATATTTTTTTATCAGAATGGGGAAACACTGAAGGAATTCTGGCCTCGAATTCTGGCTTCGTTCGAAGACTTCACAAGCGACAGTATCAGTGCACTGTAACAGTTTGTTGCTTTAGTGGTACTCTGAATTGCCACTAATTTATTACCCTTTAATAAAATGTAACGGGTGCCGTTACCACAAAAGTGCCTATACCCGTGCGGTTGCACCTTCCTTAACAGGCGCGGTTTAACTTTTTACATCCACCTTCATTTCGTTATTCACACAACCAAACGAGAGAACCACCTTGCACGAGTAAATGGAATATACATCACATACCTGTTTTATTCAACAGATGTAGAGGAAAATATTTTCCTCATAATATCGAAGGTTAATGATAAACTATCCTATAAGGAAAAATATTATATATTCTAATTTTCAAGAAAGAAGGAACATAAAGATGAATTTTAAAACTTAGGAATCCTTAGCCTTTTGGAATATTTGCTGCTTTGTTTCTCTTTCTTTTCATTACTTGGTGTGTTTCCTATAAGTTATGCTCAAATCAATGTGGAAATCGTTAACTAAAGAGAGAGAACTTAAAACTAAAGAGTCTGACATCACTTGTCAGAACAATTCATTGTCAGTCGAATGCTGTACGGACCTGTAGTTTTATTTATATTTTTTCACAAATGCAGAAGCCTCAAGATAATAATTGTAGAGGCACGTTTCTATCTCATTAAGTTCACAATATATTAAATGATCTAAGACAAAAAAGTGACAAGATAACGAGTTTTTACATAATAATTTGATTTTGCTTTTACTCGTTAACTGTAAATGTTGAAAGTAAAATGTAAACAATTACTTGCAAGAATTTAAATGAGATAAATTATAAAAACGTAAAAGCGCGGAATGCGTGATTTATGCACAGCATGTCTGTCCTTAGAGGAATCTGAAGAAAAGAATTCATTTGCTAGGCGACCTCGACGGTCAAATTGAATCTTTACGGAATCCTAATAATCCTTGCACTTTCCGCTATTAACTGCATTTAATTCAAAGCGTGAAATTCATAATTTAACAGAGGAAACTTACTTAATTAATTGGATGGGTGTTTGAATAATTAAAAACTTTTTCTGTAACAAAATTTCACTTAATCATAGGTTTTGTAATATGAATGCTAAGAATCTGAAATTAAAAGAGCTGATTGTAATTATGTTCTATAATTATGATAAATATACGAATAAATAACAAATTTCAGTGGGGAAATGGTGCCGTTTGTGTTTTACGGTTTGAAGCCTTTTACTATTACCATCATTGTGGTTGCCATAAGTTTACCGCCACATCATTTCCGATCCCATTATCATCGACCTGCAGGACCGAGACACGACCCACGTTCACTCGTATTACATAATCGACTATTTCATAGCCATTTTGCTAGTGTAGTGTATGCAAATAACAAATAATAATGGATCTTGCCATAATATATTATGTCATATATTTTCCACATTTTTTCATTGTACCATTGACCCGAAAAATATCTAAATAATCAACGTTTTATCGCATTTTGATTCACTGAATCTTCTCCGTATATTTCTTAAAAATAAAAAGTTCCATTAAGACTTAGGTTAACGAACAAGTGCTTTTTCCTCAAATGATCATAAAATATACCTACGTGATACATTCGGCTTGCACGCAAATAAGACATTACTTTACATCCGAGACAAACTTGCGTACTTGTCCTCCTCTTTTTTGACCATTATTTATTTGATCAACTAAACATAAGCAAAAGGAAACATAATAATAAGTTTTTAGAGTTGAAATTAGATTTTTAGGTCAACTAAGAAAACCATTAAAAAAAGTATTTACAAATTTACCTTAGCCCCTTTTCCAGACCCCCCTATTCGTACCGAAAAAATCCGACTATTTGTATCCAAATTTCGGTACACGTACACATGGCTATTTTTTCATAAGAGAGAGAGAGAGGGGGGGAGGGGGGGAGAGAGAGCGCGATGGAATGCAGAAGATATCATTTATCTTAAAGAAATTCGAAAATAAATCATTGAAAAAATATTTTCTTTCTCTTTGAACTTTCTTCTACATAAAAAATAGCATAAGTTACTGACGCCTGGTATTGCTGGCACATACAATGTTTATTGATTAACTTTTCCCCTTAGTTACACTCATTTCACTATAACCTGTCGCCCTTCAGGGTTCATTGACACTACATTGCAGAAACGCGAATTGAAGAAAAAGGGAATTGTATATTTATAGAGCGTACATGCGTTTTTAGGCCAAGCATTGATTAACTTCAATATTGGTCCCCCACGATAATCTGAACGAACTACCGTGCATGTGACGCATGAGGAAGTGGCACCACACTCTTATTCGATTAACAGTACAGTCAACGCGGACGACTTTCAGTGACAAGTGTCACTTGATTTCTGAAAGAAAATGGAGATAATTTTCATCAATTAATTACTTTATATATACATATAACTTGGCAATAATTATCTATTAAATTATAAATTAAAAAAGAATTTGCAGTTTAAGAAAAATTTATTTCATATAATACATTTTGTAGGTGCAAATATATAATTTTGAATTTTTTTTCTAGAACTAGGGACTTTCTGCTTCAAAATGAATAACATAAAACTAAGAAAGGGACTCGGAAATATCTAATATAAGAAACTAGATTTTTTCTATTTTATCAAGAAAATGAATAAATAACACAATAAAGATTTTTTCTATTTTATCAAAAAAATGAATAAATAACACAATAAAGACAATAAAGCAATCGATTGAAACGAGTCTCTAAATCCTGAAAACCCTGATGCAATTTGATAATTCAAAACATAGAATAACGCACTTCTCAATTTCATAATCATTATAGGCTAAACAGCTAATCAGAGCAGTGAAAAGGAGTCTAGAAAAAAGGGATTATCTTCGAAACCTTTAAATGTTTTTGGTTCAAGGGTTAAAATATCTCGAAATTTTCTTCTTCTTTATTTTATTCTTTATTTTTTAATTATTTTTATAAATAGGCGATAATATAAAACTGATAGTTTTTCTTCTTTATATAAACAGAAACTGTAAAAAATGGGGGGGGGGGGTGGTTGCACATTTCTTGAAAATGTTTTTGCTTTTCTTCATCGAATTTTGAAAACATGAAAACAATATATTTAGGAAAACCCCAACTTTTGGATTTTTTGAAATATTTTCTATAAGTCTATGCTAATATAAAAAGGAATACTATCAGTTTATTCAGGCTTAATCATATTTGAGGCCGCAACATTTTTCTTGCCAGCTTTCGTTATTTCCGATAAAAATCAGAAAATTCACTTTTTCAAAAATAGCTTTCTCTTCTTTGTGAAGCAGTGACTTTCTAAGAACAAAAACTTAGGAGATAAGTAGTAGATATTACCATACATTTCAAAAAAAACTTGTGAGTGGGGTTTTTTGAAAAAATCCGTTTTCAAGAATTTTAGAACAAGAGCCGCCAGTTTGTCGTTTTTAAAATTTTATTTTCAGTTTTTTTGTGAAAAACTGAAATAGTAAAAAGTTTCACGTTTAACCAAAACAAAGTTCTTTGAAAAAATATTGCATTGATTAAGAAGTTATTGTAAAAATAAAAAAGTAACATTATGGTCAATATTTAAAATACATGTCCCTTTATTTTCACTCTAGAATGACATATCCAAATCAAAAATCACCTGCTAAGGAAAAACTTTTCGGGCCTTTTCACCTTTTTCAAAGTTTCTAAAAGTATGATATTAGCAGAGTATAAAGATAACTTCCTAATGAAAACGTACTTTTATTATATTTTAACCAATAATACACTGTTTCTTACAGTCTTTTGAAGGTTGGTGGTTTGGAAAAAGCCTGTTCCCATGCAATTCATATCTTTTGATTGATTGAGAAGCCGATCATCTTTTAGCATGTTAAGGCACTTCTTTCTTCGCCAATGATTTAAATTAATATATATCATTCACCTTAGTTCTTGAGCATTGCTATTCTCTTATTTAAACCAAAAGAACTATTAGCATCACGTGTTTTTTCAAAGTACAAAAATTACGATTTTTCCAATTGTATTAGTAATAAAATATTAATTAAATAGAAATATTAGCTTAATGCCAATAATCTTGAAAATAATAGAAAAATTGAGAAAAAATTGTTTGGTTATATTATAATTGTGGCCTTGCAAGGTATCTTTAGTGAAAGCGAGACTTCGAGCTATCCCGTCAAAGCCCCACAAACAAAATTTTGGATATCATGATTATCTAGATGCTACCCAATTATTTTTTAGTTGTATTAACCAGAGTATGTCTGTAAATATCTATTTTAAAGTCAGTGACAAAGTAAGGGGTCAGATTTTTAAGGTGTCGGTGGTTACAAGTGAAATTATTTCAATTTTGAATTCTAATTGTTTATCTTTGTTATAAATCGTTACTTAAAGTCATCTTTTAAAACCCGAATTCACAGTAAATGAAAATCAGCTGAAAATAGCTTCTTTTGGACGAAGCTATATGGCAACGTGTTACACGCTGGCATTGAAGTACTGGCAGAATAGGATAACTAACCAAGTAACCACGAGACTTCAGTAGGACAGTGAAAGGCGACCTAGACCAAGTCTACCACAAACGAGCCAAACTGAACAATCTACCTACAGTGGACTACAAGATATTATTTTATACAATCGAATATCAATACAAAAATCTGTTGTATCTGTATTGTAATAATACTCTCACACTATCTACCGTACCTATATGCGCAAACCACTTTTTACTACTAGTTACTAAAGGTCTAACGAGTTATATTTTATCGTGTCGTCCCTCACGTCACTTTCATTAAAGTAATATGAGTGAAATCTTCAAATTCGCCTAAAAAAATTTTTTTCCAGTCTTTCGATTCATAATATTGATATCACTACTTGTATATTATTATTTATCAAAGGACCAAATGTAATTCTAAAAATACATAATATTCTCTTATATTATTTTTTTCTCAACACTATTTATTATATCTCATCCCGAATTTATTATATTTTATTTTTTCAACTCTGTGAACGGCCAAAAGAGAACAAGAAACTTTCCAAGTTCGACCATTTGCGAGTGGATACAACAGTAGAGTAATTGCAGCTGGAGAATAATCGCCATCGTGTATACTTTCAGTTTCATTTGAGCGGCCTCAATAATTCGCTATTGCCCTCCTTAAGCTAACGCAAAAGCTAATTCTTGCTTTATGAGAAGATCGTCTTCATTCGCACATTCCACACACTGAATCATCATTAATGACGAACAAGTCGTTCTACAGGTTTCACCAGTTTTCCAAAAATAAGACTCATCCAGAAATGAAAAACAATGTTCTTTAAAAGACAAGAAGGCATAATTTTATATTTACCCCCTCAATATGGCATCACAAAAAGCCATTATTTTAGTTGTGAAATTTGCTTTCGCTATAATCATGACATTCCGTTATTAAAGATAAGTCACATTTTAAATTTATTTTATATTACCCAGTATAACAAAATCACTTTCATTGTTAGTGAAAACACATAGGTGAGTGGAGCGATAAGCACTCGAACGTTAGTAGAACGAGGAAAGTTGGATGCCAACGAAAGTGAGAGGACACCTCTTACACTGATTCTACTTCTCGATCTCGTTACTTTATGTAATAACCATAAGCCTGAACATTACAACAATTTCTTCCTTATGCAGGATAAAAATATTAACTATTCCTTGAATAACTATGATTAAAATAAACAATTAGAAAGCTAGGACCTAGAATGAATCGTGTAAAGTAGGGTTGTTTCCAAAGTCAGATATCATTTTTCCAATAAATAGATCATATAGTACATAAAATCCGAATTTCAAAAACGCCCATAAAATAGTTTTTACATATTGTTTACTATTTTTAATTTAATGTTGAAATATGATTTTTTATCAAGGTATTGATTGGACGACCCCTTTGACGTCAAAGATGTCAGATTTTCCACCAATCACAGTTCAAGTTTTAGTAATTCTTAAATATCTTTTTCTGTGCCGATGTTTTGTTTTGATTATGTGCATTGTGCACATTGAAAATAGAAGTCGCAAAATATTGATTAGGAAAAAGTTAAGGGGAGATTTCGTAAAAGCAAATAGCGAAAATCTACCGAGAATTGATATATTTATGATCTGTATAAAGAATTCATTGAAAAAGTACTTAAATGTCGTCATGTTTACTTAACAATTCGTAAATATGTACGATTTTAAAATGTGGTAATAATTGTACTTCCTGTAGTTATTTAATAAATTAATGACTCTTAATCTATATATTAATCCAAATATTACATCAGGAGAAGTTGTTTTGTCGCATAAACCTTAACAAATAAAGCTATCAAATCAAAATAGTCAGAATTGACAGCAGACCGTGTCCTAACTTCTTTATCATGAGTTTCGTTAGTTTTCATGGTTTTCATCAAAACCACATCATCACACTGATAGATAATTATAAGAACCTCTGAGTCACGTGACACCCACGTGACACCAATTTGAATAAGTGTTTTACCGCCTTCAATTTTTAATAATTTTTTTCGGTTAAACGATTCAACAGAAGAAAAATTACAACGCACCTTCCGTTCGGATTAAAATTATGTATTAAAAAATTGTTTTATCTAAAATCGTGAAACAACCCTATTGGATAATAAAGCAACTACCATTATAGTTGTAAAACGGAAATTATTCTAACCATAATAATAATTACATCGTTATTAACAAAATTTATTATAATTAAATTAACAAAATAATATATTTATTGTTTCAGGTCAATCAAGCGGGCCGTAGAAGCACAAGAGTCGTGAGGACGAAGAGGTCACTTTAGGAAGGAAAATTCCGATCCAATCATGGTGATGGCGGGTGAGGATACGCAAATGCTATCAAACGGAACCGTCGACACCATGACGATCATTCCGCCTAATGGCAAGATGACAAATGGTAACGGCGTCATTTGCATCAATCACAATGGGAACGGAAAAATCTCCAATGGAAAATCTCTGGAAATTAGTGCACTGGAAAATGGCAAATCCATCATTCCCTTGGATGAGAAATCGGCCAGTTTCGATACAGATTTTATCGATGATGAGGTTTCCTGTGGATGGGGTGTTTTCCGACCCCGGTGGCTTCAAATCTTCGCCACCAAGCAAGCCTTTTTGGTTACCTTTTGCCTCACCTGGGTAAGACATTTTCTTCAAAAAGAAGATAAAAATTTACCATCCATTTAATGTTTTAAGTTTGCAATGTGATATAAGGAATAGGCTGCCTAATAGAGTCCAAAGTTTTGATTTTTTTAAACCTCAGCCCGGGATTTGTTTGAAAGTTTCCTCAATATTAATATCCAAGGTAGCTTTTTGCAACGTTACGAATTTGTTGCTTAAGCAAGTTTTTCGAAACAACTATATTATTAAAAAAAAATCATAATCAGGGCAATTTTTTCTACAATTCAAGTCACAGTAACCCTCTTGAACTCTCAGTGCATACAAAAGTATCAGTGGTGCCTGGATTAATCATCAAATTTAACCAAATTAGTTTGTATACATTTTATAAAACAAATAATCAACGAGTACTTCAAAGAGAGTTAAATCCAGAAACAAATTCGCGCGCGTTGTCATTTGATAGTCTTTCGCGGCCTTCAATGTTTGATTTAATTATTTTTTCAATAAATGATAATGGTTTTAATTAATATTTAAGTGATTTTTCCATTTTAAAACTTATTTTGTTAAATTTGGTGATAGCTTAGGTTAGAAATATTGAATTTCGGTTTTTATTATTAAGAAAAGAGGTCTATAATATCACTTTTTTAAATGATACTAAAACTGCCAACTTCGTAGCGCATATTTTCTTGATCACGCAAAATTGTTAGCAATAATCTCATTTCGTCATTAAACGAAATTTTAATAAATTGTACTAATGGGCCCGCGTGGAGAGCTTTACATAATGACTTTGTGAAGCTATTCGCCTGGGGTGCTTTCCAGAGAGATTGATTAGCCATCTGGGTCGGAGCAGTGTTACGGAACGAATGAGTTATTTAATAATAAACTTTGACATTTATTTTCTTTGTGTGGTCGATGAAGGACCCGACATAATTTTAGGGCGGCGATTAATTTAGTTTTCCTTCAATAATTTGCATTTGAAAAATGAAATGCGCATGAAAATGGTGAATCTATCGCGATAAAATTGAATTAATTTCAGGGAAAGCATGGAAAAATAAAATAAAAATATTGTAATAATCTGTTCTTTCACCAAAATAACAAAATTCTGGACTCAGTTTAAAAATCTAAAACATTTATTTTTATTAAAGAACCTAAAAAGTATAGGCCACTTTTAGTTTCAAATGTCTGGCAACAACATTTATCGCCCTCTAGAGCATTGTATGATATATATTCAAGCTTTTGCTAAATGTAGCTTTCATATAGGTGATATAGTAATTTCTAAATCGAGTAGCTTATAAATGAGTAAATTTTATAATTTTATTGTAAAAGAAATGTTATTTCTACCCTGATTGACCTGAACTGTATAAATTATTGGAAAGCGTCGTAGAAAACGCGTAAGAAACAATGCCAAGTAATTTCAGTAATCTGAAAGGAGATCTAGCAGAATTTCTTAATTTAGCATGGATACGAGCCCTAAAATGCTCTAGACGTCGGTAAATATCAGTAATAGGCATTTGCAATATATTTAGAAAAGGTATCATATTCTACGCTTTTTTGGTAACTTTACCAAAAATGATATTTTTTTAGGTGTTGCAAGGGATGTATTACACGTATTTTGTTTCTGTGATAACAACGATCGAGAAGCTCTTTCAAATTCAATCGAAAACAACAGGTATTATCATGTCGGCCACGGAAATCGGTCAAATAGGATCGTCCTTGCTTTTGACCTATTATGGAGGTCAGGGTCATCGGCCGAAGTGGATAGCTTGGGGTATGATCCTCTTCGCCGCGAGTGCATTTACCTGCTCGATGCCTCACTTTATTTTTGGCGAACAAGTGATGCACGTACAACTTACTTCGGATCCCACTCCAGTAAATCTCTGCAAATTTATGGACAGACCTGACAACAAGAGTTTGCAATCGTAAGTCATTTTTATATTATAATAAAATATAATATATAATATAAATATAGATAATAATATAAAATAAACAAACTCGTGATTTTTAGCACGAAACGTTGTCTACGATTCGTAAAATAATATGATAGAGTTGACAGCAATGAATGTTACGTGACTCAAGAAACGAATAAAGCAACGTTCTAGCAGTAAAATTTTTCTTTTTTTAAAAACATATGACATTTCATTTGAATAACGGTCAGTCTGACAATGAGTCTAGTCGGGCAAAAATTAGAGTCGCAGAAATTTTCTAAGATTAGCTTGCAATTTTCCAAGGTTAAAATCTCAATTCTTAGACATTAATTACACCTTATATTATTCACGAGATACGCCTATTGTAGTAAACATATATTTTTCACGAATCACGACATTTTTGATTCACATAAGTGTGATTCACAGAATTTATTCGATAGAAAACACTTTTTTCCTGAATCTGAAGGGTTAATGACTTCTGGGACCAAATCGGAATGTATAATCGGGACCTGTTGAACCGAGACTGTCGACAAACAGACCACCGTTTTCCTTGAATCGACCTGTAGTCGAATTAAAACGCATGAATTACTCGAACACTTATTAAGGTCAAGATCGAACGAATTACAGCTTTGACTTCAGTCTCGCGTTTCGATTATTTGCCGATATTTCACGGTCGTTCCGCTAGGAAGAATCGACTACCTGAAGTGGCTCAAATGCTTCGGTAGCTCAATTTATTTAACAATATATTAATTGCAAATTTTAAATTTTCAGTCATACCGACACCGCCGAATACTGCGAGGGTGACTTTCTCAAAGAGCAGAGAATCCAGAGCAAAATTACTACGGTCGTCTTGGCGATATTTTTTGTGTCCTTGTTGGGAGTGGGAATGGGTCAAACGGCTGTGAATACCCTAGGAATACCCTACATTGATGATAACGTTGCGAGTCGAGAAAGTCCTCTTTATTTCGGTAATTAAAATAAACTTATAGGTTTTTTAGTCCCCAAAAGGAAAGTTCCGTTATAGTTCAATCAATATTTCATTTTAATTTAAAAATTTCTATTACTTTTTTTTCTACAGTTTAGGGAACCACTCATGCAACTAGAATAAGAGTTTCTTTTTTATTTATGATTATTATATTTATTCGTTCTTATGTAGCTATTACTATTGGTGTAAGAATATTGGGTCCAGCTCTGGGCTTCATTTTGGGCTCCATGTGTACAAGACTTTATACGGATTTGTCAGTTGACCCCCCTATTACTCCTGCCGATCCGAGATGGGTAGGAGCCTGGTGGTTGGGTAAGTGTAATTTGTATTTAAAAATTAATTTTTTACGATTTGCAGATGAGTAAATTACTGAAACTATATAAATTGACATTTGATTGACAATTTATGGTGCATTTAAAGCATTAATAACTTAGTACTTTTATGGATGCACACTACATTCTGGCAGGAAAAGTCGTGAATACCGGACAGAGTTTACCTACGCAAACCTGTTCGGAAGTTGTTATGCAATGAGTCTCCTTGACGAGATGTAACATCACATTGAAATTGAATAATTAAGTTTAAGCCTCAATTGAATTTCTCTTTACGCTTGTTATTAATAGAATCCATAATAGCAGTTATCAATTTATTTTCCTATAATAAGCATTCAGAAAATCTAATCTATGTTTTCCTTTGAAATAGGGACTCCTGGATTAATTAAATATCAATTTTTCAATAGTTATTTTTCAATGCATGTAGCATACCTATATGTTAAATAATAATACAGCATTAGCTGAATCAATTATATAATCATTCAATCAATCAATTGAACACATTTTTAAAATTATTCAATTTTTCTATCCTCTTTCTTTATTGGGTATTTCTTTGATTAAAAATGTTCTGTTTGTCGTGTAAAAAATTTTCCTATCACATTTTTAAAACTACTAAGTGATTTTTACGTCTACTTGTATGCGAAAGCATTTTTATACATGAGAATGTTGAAGAATTGATACAAAAGTAATAAATTCTCTATAGTATGTTGAATATTTTAATTCATATAAGCGCACTGCCCAAAACAAATGTTATTCGATTTTCTTTAACCCATATTGCATTATTACACCATTAAGCCGTTTCCCTTTCGGGGTAGGCGTGACTCACTCGGTAGGGAGGGGAGTAGTGTGAGGA
>JAAAKG020033017.1:0-44119 GCA_010014905.2 Druon quercuslanigerum
TCAGCGACCCAAAAAATATAAAGTTATACCATTTCCTTTCCGGGAACAGCTCACTTTTTCATTTTGTGTGCCTGTGTTATCAATTTGAATTATACGTTGATCAAAAAACGGCCGGAATGGGCCCGAAGACATGGTAAAGTTACCCTACAACATGACAAGGCACCCTCTCATACCGCTAAAGTGGTGAAGAATAGATTAAAAGCATTGAATTGGGAAATATTATCGCACTCGCCGTAATTTGAAGTACTCGCCAATTTTGAAGAAGTCGAAAAATGGCTCGTCGAATGGTTTGCCTCGAAAGTAAAAAAGTTTTTTTTGAATGGTATCCATGATTTGCCTGAAAGATGGGCAAAATGTGTAGAATCCAATGGTCAAGACTTTAAATACAAAATTTTTGAGATTCCCTTGAGGATTAAGTGTGTTATTTATTGAAAAACCCGGCAAACTTCAACTAACACCCCTGGTATATTTTGAAAAATTCTGCTATTGTTCTTAATGGACTTTTCATTCGTTTAGGCGCTTTTGGACACTTCTTTACATCAACTTTTATAACGAGATTGTTTCCGTTTTCACAAATAAAATTAACTGGTTGGATACAATAAAGCTGTTCTTTCATTGTTAGAAGTAACTTGTTTTTCATTTTTTTTCATAAAGTTATGAACAAAAAAAATGAAAAATATGTTGTTTTCAGAACGAAAGTTGTGTTATTGCACCCAACCGCACAGTTGAACAAATTCTCGTTTATTTTAAAATTTTCTATTCTGATCTCGAAAAAAGATGCTCGAATAATCTTACATTTTACGGAGCGACTTCTTAATGTTTCCTCTAAGAATATTTTCTCCAGAATAAAAATGTTTTTCAGTTAAAAGCATAATTACGAACCTCCAAATTTGGGATTTTATAGATTGTCAAATCGCTTGATATCAGTATTGCGCTAAACAAATAAAGTTCCCCGCTGCGCGTTGCAACCGAAAAGCGAAGTTGGCAATCCGATGCCCACCGAGGATCAAAAATACTCAAATTGCCTCAGCCAGTTATTTATCCTCCGAGCAACCGTCTAATTATATGAATATTGATAAGATGGAAAAGGTCTGCTTAGTCGATTTTAGATGCCTCCTACTGCATAATATTAATTGCTGCGCCAGGTTATCATGTTTATTAATCTATGTTTTGGTTCCTGTGTTAATATAGATGGTATATAAATAGCGAGACCCTTCAATAGCGTTACCTTATATAGTTTTTCCGAGAAATGACGCCAAGCCACAGGTAGATGTAACAGGAGTTGCGCGAGGTGCACGGGGCGTAGGAAGCTCAGTCAGACGTGAACCAACAAAAGCGTTTTCAGCTGAAGCGGCTGCCTATTGAGTTATTTCCTTACCACCGCCAGTCTCAAAACCGGGGCAATACAAGAGTTTCACTGTACTTTGTAGTTTAAATTGTAAAACAAGATATCGACAGTTCAATTCGCATTTCAATCCATAAAAGACAAACATTTGCATCGTTGACTTCTTTCTATGATTGTCTTCAACGAGTTTTCATAAGCCATTATTCACAGAGCCTCCTTGATATAACGGATATTTGCCGCTATCTCAGTCTTGCTTATCGGAACATCGGCATATATTCCTAATAATATTCTGCTGTGCACAAGAAAGTTTTTCAGACATAACTACTTTTGTTCAAAAAAATCTTTGTAGAACTGAGATGACAAACCTGATTATAATAATCTTTCAAAGTAACGCTCTGCTTTCGCGCATTAGCGGGCAGTTGAGTACTCCGAATGGCAAGACTTATCGTTGATGAGATCGTCGATAAGTGGGCGCGCGCCTGCAGAGTATGTGCAATTGTGCATTTTCCACAATGCAGCCGAGAAAGTTCACTAAACTAACATGAAACTCAGATACTCTCTACTTCTGTCACCTATCTTAAGCAATAACAGGGTTTTGATGTGCGCAGAGCAAAAACCTGTTACCGCTCAAGATAAGAGGCAGCAATTTTATTTTAAAAATAATCTAAAAGTACAAGCTTAAGCCTTGACTTTATGATCTATTAAAAATGTGTTTTTAACTCAGCGTCGGTTAATTCGTTTTTCTGTGCTACCCTTCATTCATGGATGTTAGTTGTATAGGTTGCCTAAATGTTCCGGTTAAGTGAAGAAGAAGAATATTTATTTCTAATTTTTAACTTTAGAAAGAACCTAACAATTACGATATCTTCTAAATCCTTCTTCTTAATAATCTGAGACATATCGTATTTATTAGGTTATTTCAAAATTTATAAGTTATGTAATGTAGAATACTGCTCCATTTTCTCTTGCATCACAATTCGGGTCAATTGTCTGGGATATAAAACACCACCAGGATAGTTACAACCCAATATGAAATATAGTTTTTTTTCTCTTTTTTCAAAAAAGCACAGGGTTGTATCTATAGGAAGGTATAATTTTTTGTGCAATGACCTAGGATATTGCGCAACAACTACCAATAATGTGCTCTATGGATTCGTTATTCGCTACACACAATTTTTACCTGTCAAATACGTCTTGATTTGACATGTCCTTTCGATTGTTTCTAATGTTGGAAATTCTGTCTTGAATGATGTTCTAATGATATATATCGAACCATTTCTTCGTTGATAAAGTATTTTAGTAGACATTTGGGATTTTAGATTAAAATGGGTCACTGTGTATATATGTCATAGCCCAATAACCGACCCTGTCGATTAGCCGACTAGTGGATGGATGACAATAGACGACTATGCATACGGTTCATCGTATATCTTAACTATTAAGATTTCTCACTTGTTTTTCATGAAAATCTTCTGAGTAAGAAATAATAAAATGAGTTTCCATTAAAAATTTTGAACCATTCACAATTTAAATTATATAGTTACGTGACGCGAAATGTGTTACTAAGGTTATTGGAAATTAGTAAGGCAACTGTTTTTTTTTTATCTTTTATTTTATGTATGTTCATTTTGGTTTATTCATTATAACAAATTGTATAATTGCGACAAAGTGAATTAAACAATAAAAATAGCTTCAAGAAAAGCAATTTCAGGTAAAATCTAGATAATTATAATTAAGAAAACTATAAAAAATGCGTGATAAAATTGTTAATTCTATACTGAAGACTTAACTATTTCGGTAGAAAACTTATTTAATTTGGTTGAGGATTCACCTAATTTGTTGAAACTCGTATTTTTGGGTTTCACTCAACCGTGATTGATGTTAAATTAAAATATCTGCAGGTTGAAATAACACCAATTATTATATTTTTGTTGATAATTTAGCTATTTTATTAAAAGTTCATTGAATTTAGTAGAAAGTTCAACTACTTGGTTAAGAAGAAATTTTTGTTCATTCATCGTTTCACTTCAAAAACGCTACTGTTTTGTAGAAAATAATCTTTTTGGCTTAAAAATTCAATACTGTAGTGAAAAAAATGTTCTTCATTGGTTAAGAATTCGACTCTTTCTTGCAAAATTGATCTCTTCGCAAAAATTCTATTTTCTATGAAAATTTAAATATTTCACTTGAAAGCTAACCTGATTTGATTATATTCAACTTTATTGGATTTCAAACTAAAATATTTTTTGGCTCAAATAATGATCTTTCCTGGTTGAAAATGAAATTTTTGTTTGTTAAGATTATAATTTTATTGCTAAGTATGTGAAATAATAAAGCACTGAAGAAATACACAATATTCATTTGTACTTTTGAATGCCTATTTTAAGTATCGGATAATTTTTTATTACAGATTTCTTGACTACAATACTTCGTGTCACATAACTACTTACTTTAAATTGTGAATAGCTTAACACGTTTAATAGAAACTCTAATTTTTTTTTCAAACTATTACCATGAAAAAATGAAACATCTCAATTTTCAAAATATATGACGAACCGTATGCATACTCGTCTATTGGACTTCGTCGATTAGCCGACTAGCTATAGTTATGCCGCTAATCGACTGGGTCGGTTATTGGGCTGCGACATATATACTTAAGTCGTTTGTGGAATGTTTTCACTCAAATAAAACAAGTGTTTTAAAAATTGATAACAGCCAGAAATTAGAAAAAGCCAGTGTTCATCGGTGCCTGTTTAACTCTATGTGTTGATCACGTGCGTTGTTTGGGAAAAGTTTATTTGTAATGCATACATGAAATGTTCGCTTTTTAAGTCATGTAGGGCAAAGTCGAGTAGCCCCGGACACTTATGACTTTCAAGAAAATGTACTATGTCCGAAGATAAATCATCATTTTTATCTCGCAGAATTAATTGTCTTGGAATATAATTTTTTTTAATTATGGACTCATATCTCTCATTAGCTTAAAAAATAATTCGGTCTAAATATTTCGTTTCTAGAAAAATGCATTTTTTAAAATAATAAGTAAAAATAATAATAATAAAATAAAAATGTAAAAATAATAATAACTTTATAATCAAATATTTGCATAACTAAAGAAAATATTAGGTTGATTTTTATTAGTATACATAAAATCACTTCCGACCATGTGACCCGCAATTTTTCTTACATAATTCTCGTATTTGCTTATTTATAGCAGTTTCACTGAAAAATGTCACAGTTGGGTAGCCCCGGACATTTCGAGGTGGGTACCTTTGGACAGATTTTTTTATGCTTGATCTCATTTTCTTTCTGTCAAGAATTGTCAAATGATAAATAGACACTGATAACCTAAATGTATTAAGACTCTAATAAACTGCATATGTACAGAGGATTTTCTTACTTTCCGTGAGTATTTATTTTGCAGTTTTGATTTTAGAAATACATTTTTCGTTGATTAAGTACGATAAAATGGACTAATGTTACGAAAACTTAGGTGTCCGGACTATCCGACAGTCTTTTTCCTAAACTAATTTAGGGCTCATTTCAGTTGCCTTTTTTATTTTACAGAAAGTTTAAAAAGCAGTTATAAAAAGAATTTTTCTAGCTGCTGCACTTTCACTTTTTCATCAAGATTACTTTTTCTATCTGCTGTGCATGCGCAGTTCCATCCAAATTACTTTTTCTTATTGTTGTTCTTGCGCTCTCCTGTTTAGAATTAATTTCCATGACTTTCGGAATCATATCGTCACTTTATTAGGATTTTACCTTTGAGGGACCATTGTAAAAAGATGACGATATATATTATTGAGACAAGCGTACATGATTTTGACCTTATTTTAGAACCGTTGCCACTCTTCAAATGTGAGCGTTGCAGTTAATTTGAAATATTGAGCGGCTCGCGTTCGGCCGTTTCAAGAAGAGGACAATATACAGGATTGAGATAATCGTGCATTATTATGACTTTATTTTAGAACTATTGTTGTCCTGAAATAGTGAGTATCGCAGGTAACCTCAAAGATTGAACGCATCGCGTTCGGCTGTAGCGAGAAGCCCGCGATTTTTATGATTATGACAATTTTACAAGATTAAGATATTATTTAAGAATCGATGCTGCCCTAAAACAGTGAGTGTCGCAGTTACTGGCCTTATTTTAGTCTTTAAACTGCGAATGTTAAAATTTCGTGAAAATATTGAGGGAGTAGCATTCAGCCGTTGCGAGAAGTACGCTGTATGAGATGGACGTAAAGTGACCACGTATTTTTATTATGCTTAAAATACTAATAAAATAGATATTTAACGACTTGCGCGACTGGCTAGTTCAGCTATTTAAGATTTTGGACGGATTCGAAAGTTTATAAATATTTACATTATTATGAATATATGTTAAAAGTAATCTCAAGATAAGAATACATAATATATTAAAGAATGTATACATTTCAATAAAAATAAAAATTTTTCACGTGCATTCGAAAATATAAATTGAAAAATTTTAAATAGTAATAAAGACACGTAGCTTTATGAGGATTGGAGGGTAAATTTTAGTAAAATACTGCGGTAGACTATATTAGGGGGGGGGGCGACCTTCGAAATTCGCTTAAAAATTGACTTCGTGTTTTGTGAACGTTTCCTAAGCTACAAAATTACTAAGTTATAGATAAATACAAGACACTTAGATATGAAGATCTCTTGTCTGAAGATTGAAGATGTTGATTTGAGTTGATGACGGGCTAATAGGGTCCCTTTAACTACAGAGGATGATTAGTTTCTCTAAATTTATCAAACTAATCATTGGACCTTCTCAAGTACTCTCAGGGTAGATTTAAACAAATTTTTTTTGCCTAAGTAACTTTTTTTTATTAACTGTTTTTTTATTCTAATTTTCTAGAACCCAAATCATTAACAAATAAGGTACTCGTCGACAATAACTCAAAGTTGTACTTTATAGCTTATTGCTTTATTATTTTTTTATATGAATTGAATTACTTTTCAAGTTTTAAATTAGAAAAGATATAATTATCAAAGTTTTTGGAATAGGTAAACTTAAAAGGTTCACATTAATAAAATATTTAATTTTGAATCTCGCTTTATTTTATTTTTACTGAAAGAATTGCTTACATTCTTTTTTAAAAACCTTCTAGTTAAAAGATCATCATTTTATTATTTATTCGCAAGAAGAAACATTGAGTAGGTTTTGACTGGATACTATCTTTTTTGAAAATTTATAACTCTTTTAATATCAATTTAAACAACTGTCTTTTCACTATGGTTACGAAAATGTTTTTTGTGATTTCTCCATTGAAAACGAGCATTATTAGTAACCTGGGAAAAAGCTTTATAACAAGAAAATGATCAGAAATTGTTTTTTATATTTGAGTGTCCCTTGCGAAATATTTTAGATTTATATTCAAAATTTTTCTGCAAATATTGTAAAATCATTTTTAATTATTAGTCTTCATAATTCATCATTTTTAAATTAAAATTCTTCTTAATCTGTGATACTTTTAAAGTCAGATATTAAAAATGTCCGGCCAATGTTTTTATCAAATTTTTCAAGATTGAAAAATTTCATATTTAATACCTTGATATCCAGTTCAATATGTAAAGATTTGAATATTATAATTTGTTTGGTTTAAGGTTAACAGGCAAGTCTTTCAGTACAAGCGATTGAAGAAATGATCGCAGCCAGACACTGAGCGAGTGGGGCGGGGATCTCCGGAATTTATCCCCTTGACTTACGACTAAATCTTCTTGCTCCGCATTCAGCAAGTCAGACAGGCTCTTGAGTCACACGGAGACATAATAGAAAGAATGGTAAAAAGTGGTGGGGCTGGATTTCTCGGGCCCAGAACACGCTGCGAAATAGGCGATTCACTCCTAAATTTGCATCTAAATAATCAATCCAATTTTACCGATAAAATTATTGTTCTTTTTTAACATGAAAGAGTGATTTTAAAACTATAAATTTTATAAAAAATCTGAAAATCGATTTTTGATTCCTAAAGTCCTTTTCCTCCCGGAACGTCACATATTCAAGACTTAAAAATCAGAAGATTAATATGACGCGACAATAAGAGGTGAGCTTGCATATTCCCCACCTTCTCATGTAAGAACCGCAGAGTCGCCAGTAGCAGCACAAGTTATTGCACATAGAACAGTCGTATTTAAATTAAGTAATATTTTTCTTTGTACCGAACGCCTCCTCGGGTTGCGGATAGAGGGTCGTTGTACCAAGGGTTGCTGCTGAGTATGGTTACAAAAAATTAATCGGCAGTCGCGGACAATTTTCCAGTAGTGGTCCCGAAGGAAGTAACCCCCAAGCGGAGGTGTGAAAACCGTACTGAAAGCTGAACTGCACCTGGGTGAGGTTCCTAGAACATGGCTCCCGACAATGGGTCGGCCAACAATGCCCACCACTCTAGAGCTGGGAGAGCCATAGAAGATGGAGTCAATGCGATGGATCAGCGTAACCTTGGGGCTTTTAGATGGACAAAGCAAAAAAATCACGAATTACTAGAATGCTACGATGCGAGTGTAACCCCTGAACAAGAGAATTACATGGCACGACTGCACGCTCTGTGGTGCGAAAAACTCCGAGAGCTATTGTGCCCACTTTACCCACTTTACCAGAGCCAGAACAAGCCGGCAGCAGAGAAAGAGAGTTGAAAAGACCAACCGTGGACAGGCATCCGATAGAGGACGAGCGATGCTTTGTGAGCTGGAGAAACATCAACATCCAGGGATTTCCCAAGCTTAAAGGCCTGGCTGAAATAAATGAAGAGCTTTGTGGACAATTTTCCGAAGAATCCGACATCTGGACTATCAATTATTGTGTGTATCATGCAGCGAGAGCTTTGGTCGATGCAAACCGTAAAACAAAACCAACGGTTGATCACAAGACCAAAAGACGAATGTATCAATTCGCTATAAAGATAGGCTGGGCAAGACTGTACGTGGCCCGCATTCAGTTTCATTGAGTATATAACATCTGGCAGGAATTTTACCGCCAAGGTTTGGAAGTTTGCGCGCGAATTCCGAATCCGTTATCACACACTTAATTAGTCAAAGCTGCTGACCATCAGGCAGCATATTGTTGAGAGAATACGGATACTATCTGACGCTAAGAGAAGTCTAGAGCGGAGAAAGAGGTGGGTCAGAGAAAACCAACAGTTTCTCTCTAACCCATCTGGACTCTTCCAAGACCCTCCAATTGCTGTCGACTACCCGCCCAAACCAGAGGAGGTCGAAGGCTTTTTGAGAGAAATCGACGAAGTGCAACATAGACTGGACGAAGACTCAGAGAACATAAATAGCTTCAAGGAGCTATGTGATGCCTTCATAACAACACCCGAGGAAGAATGCCCAACCATCACTACCGAGGAGGTAAACAAAATATTGAGAGTTTCTTTCAACCCATCAGCATCTAGTCCGTATTTTCACCCCATATTTCAAGTCGGAAGAGCCAATCCCGGAGTGGTTGGAGGAAAGGCGCACATTACTCTACCCGAAAATGGGCTACTTAGCTGCTTTACCTGATAGCTTACAGCTATCCCAAATGATAGGATTGTTCGGGCAATTGGACCTGTGGGGCAAGAAATGTATGAACAACGCGGGCCAAAAAAAGGCGTAGCAGGATCTCGAGAGAACCTGCTTATCGATAGATGTGTCTGAAAAGATGCAGCATCCTACCAGCGTGACCTATCGATGGCCTGTATTGATTACCGGAAAGCTTTCGATTTGACCTCCCATAAACTCATCATCTGTCTTTTGTAAAGGTTAAAGGTTCATCCGCAATTCGTGAGATGCATAGAGAGATTGATGCCACTATGAAAACCATATTTACTATCTCTTCTGCAAAAATCGTGTGACAACTAACAAGGTCACTTTCAGGGTCTTTCAGGGCGACTCCATGAGCCCACTTCTCTATTGCCTCACATTCTTGCCACTATCCGTATCACTTCGCCATTCCCACGGGTACCTTTGCGGAAATTCTGCAAATCGAAAGCACAAGGTCACTTATGTATTTTACATGCATGATCTTAAGATCCATGCTAAAAACGAAGAGCAACTACATTTAGCTCTAGAGATTGTCGAACGATACACTAAGGATATAGGAATGTTACTTGGGTTAGAAAAATGCGGCAAGGTTTATTCAAAGCGAGGAAAACTTAATTGCATCTCTGAAGACCCTTAACGCTTTGATAGAAGCGCTATGCGACACGTTTGCGCTGAAGAGACTCATACGTACCTACACGTGCCACAGAGCCGCCTTCAGCATTTAACATTTATAAAGGATACTCTCCGAAGCAGATATAAACGGCTCATCTGGCAGATTTTGTCTTCCGAGCTGTCGACGAGGAACAAAGTATCTGCAACGCAGATGCTTGCCGTCCTGGAAGTACTCTATTCATTTGGAGTGGTTCCGTGGACGAAGAACGATATCAGATCCCTTAATATCGGGACACGAAACGTTATGCACATAAACAAAAGCATTCATCTGAAGTCTTCTGTTCTGCGACTCTACATGTCACGCTGTCAAGGGTTTTGCGGGACATTAAATTTTGAATGTCTTCACAACAGATTATTATGGGTACATCACACAGAGCCGCAAGCGAAAGAGATCTTCTTCTTGAGCGTTTCTGTACAAATCAGCGGAGGAGGCTGCTGAATTCTCGGACTTAACTTTAGTATCATGGGGGAGCAGAATACATTAATTCTTATCTATCTCGAGTACTCACATAATCGCAGAATGATGCGATTATGTTTTTTTTCTCAAGAAAGTTAAATATTCTTGTAAATCTTTTTGCGCCGCTGGGCTCCGTGGTCACGTTATCATATCAATTCCTGATATAGATGACTCCAAAACTGATTCGATGAACGGTGAGCAGTATTCAGAAATAATGGACACATCTCTAAATCGTTACTCTTAGTAAATGTGCTCATCGGATCTATCGACGAATTATGATCAACCCAGTTCTGGCACCACAACCAATTCTAATGTCAAAACAATGAAGCCTTCCAGGAAAATAATATATAACCTGCGACATGATTCCCTTAATGAGTTCTATATTCAGTAAAATAAAGTTTTGTGTGATGTTAGTCACCAGCCTACAAACAATCCAATCCTCACAAGATACCACAGTGGGAGTCTGTAACCCATACTTGGCGTGTCCCCAGGTGGCACACAGGGGAATGTTCGCTGGAAACAGAGGGTAGGGCTGGAATAAAATAGGCCCCGCCGACCAAACAGACTAGGTGAAGGATACACCGAGAAAAAAACCACCTAAGTTAAGGTTTCAACAACCGTGCCGAAGACTGCATGGCACCAGGGTATGGTGTTTCAAACGGTGTCTCTAGGATACCAAGTCGCCTCCTAGAGTATTTAGACCTTACCCCCGAATGTGTGGCTCTGTGGGGGTGGACCTTTACTTTCCTTGCTACTCGTGAGAACATTATGGAGACTAGCAATAAAAACCAAAATAGAAGTGTATATGAGGAGCTGGGAGGTCCATTGGACGTGACGGAGGAAACGGAGAAATCCATCAACAAGAGGGATGTATCGAAGATGGAGGTGACGCTCATGGAGCAGCATCATCTCCTTGTAGAGCTACAACAGAAAATAAAGGAAATGCGAAACTTCGGCAACACAAAGGCGAATATGTGGCGGCCAATTAGGGAAGGCCTAAAAGAGGCGGAGAGATTAGTGGATACACTCCGCGATCGCTCAATTACGAGCCAGGTTCTCTACAGAGATCTTATCGAGAACGTCGGAAGAACGGCTAGGATGAGAGCTATTTCCAGAAAGGAGAAAAAAAAGGCTAGGAAGAGTAGAAGCCAAAGCTGCACTCAGACTGACAAAGCCGTGGTAGCTCCCACTTCCGACGATAGGAAGCGAGAGAGGGAGACCACCCTGAGTCCAGTGGAGGCGAGCTCTTCCAAACCAAGAATTAAGAAGCCGAGGACTCACGATGCAGTAACGTCGAGCCCTAAGAAGGCAGATAGAAAGGAGAAACCCGCATCCGGTAATACCGGGAGGCAGAGGAGGACGCAAAGGCGAGCAAGACCCGACGCGGTTCTTATCAAACCGGCAGAGGGTCTGAGCTACGCGGAGGCCCTCAAGGAGATCAAGCTCAAAGTTAGGCCTAATGCCCTTGGCGTAAAAATCAGCGGGGTCAGGCAAACTAGAAGCGGAGATGTGCTTGTGGAGCTCATTCCTGCAACGAAAGCCAGAGCTGAGTTGTCAGTAGCCATCAAGGAGGCAGTTGGTGAGGGGGGTAACGTGCGCGACCTCGTGCCCTGCACCGAGGTCGACGTCTTGGACCTCGCTCCAACTGTTGATGCTGAGAAGGTCGAAGCGGCCGTAAGAAGCCACTTCGGCAACAGACCTGTAGGGGACGTAAAGGTCATCATCACGAGAAATACCTTCAGAGGCAATCGGAGAGCTGATGTGGAGCTAACAGAAGACTTGGCGACGAGACTGGTGAGCGCAGAACACCTGAAGGTTGGGCGGGTGTCCTGTCGCGTACATAAGAAGATGGAGAGGTTTCGTTGCTACCGCTGCTTAGGCTTCGGCCACATAGCAGCCGGTTGCGGAGGCCCTGGCCGAGCAAAGTGCTGTTGGAGATGCGGCAAAGAGGGTCATAGGGCTGCAACGTGCGAAAACGGTTCCGGGAAGGAATTATGCCAAGGAGAAAGAGTGGTGGTTTTTAGTCGGTCGTTGATAGCATCACTATAATGGTCAAATTAAAATCTTAATGTATATTCATATATATTCAGATCATTGTAGTGATGCTATCAATATCCCGTCACTACCGAGAAGTGCAGACTCTACTCGGTATGTGATAGCACATTTTCCACCTTCCTGCGCAAAAAAAATCCTCACAAGATACGTTTTATCCATTATTCGTTAGTTGTATTCTATATAGAACCTTTCCAAATATTATTTAATTATCCACAAGGAAAATACAAATAGTATCTTTGTTAAGTTCAAACCTGGACAAGAGGCAAACAAAATCGTTCTTAACAATCTCAAAATTGGTGAATCTAAACTTAAAGCATATATTGTGTTTACAGACTCGGCGGACAAGGTATTATGAGAAATATATATATGTGCACTGGCATTGCTATTACAAGCAACGGTTGCTCTCATATCAGAAGCACGTCGCTTTTCACCAAGACTTCCAAACTATGACAAGTATTTTTTAGGTATAAAAAGTTCCTTAGTGTTTTCAGAAAAAAAACTGTCTACATAAGACCATAACATACTACCACAACTAATTCAACAATCATTATAGGGGATCATTAGGACCTTCTCAAGCACACCCTTAATGCTCTTCATAAAGATGGTACTAGAATATATTTAAAACTTTCTCAACACAGAATCAACCCTTGCTCTCAGTTTGATAGGATCAAGGAATGTGATAGGATTGTTTTAATTAGATTAGCTTAATAAAAGAAATATCTTGTCACGTTCAGTTACGACAATTTCATCTAGCACAAGCGGTGCGATGCTTATGCTATAGAAATACTTGAAACATTCAAGGAAAATGTTTTTTATTCATACTGAGAATCACTTATATTTGAAACTGTTTTAAAATGCATGAAACTCTTTCCAACATCTCTCACCATTAGTCCCCAAAATCTAGAGGTTATCGCTCATATAGACAATTATATGCAATAGCTTTTTAACACTGCAAAACATATTTGCATAGATTTACCACCAATAACAGACTTCACTTACAGTCAGACATGTAAACGTCCAGCAGGCTCTAAAGACGTTATAAAAACGGATATTTTTTTATTTCCCCTTTAAGGTGGTGAAACTCAGACTGGCCTTAAAAAACTCAATGCAAAATCTTCTCCAAAATTAATTAAAGGTAGCCAAGATTAAAGTAGCTATAGATTTGAACAAATATTCTGGATGAGAGCCTTTTCCCCACACGCCGGAAAAGCTTGTTTCAGTAGTAGATAAACGTTTATTTCTCGGCCTACTGGCCTTAAAAATTGACTTGCTTACACTTTTATTTTTGTACAGAATTTTCTTACAACCACCTCTTTAAAAAGTAACATCTATCCACACCGTATCTCCGAGCCGCTCGCTTTTATAGCCTAGCCTTCCTCGCTTCGCCTCGCCTCGCACGCATGTTGCTACTTTCTCGCATTGCCAGCGTCTGCCTCCGCGGCTAATACCTAGTACTTATATAGTATTTACAACATTCAGAATTTTCTTACAGCTACTTTCTCCCCTATTTACAATCTTTCCTGCTTTATCACTCTTACTCCGTCCTTCTCTTCTTCTCCATCTTAGCTTACATCCACTTCACCCATGCTACTGCCCTTTTGTTCCCCCTTTCATGCAACAATACCTCCATACTTTTCCCACTCCTTTCCAACTCTTCACACTCCTCCAACCAGTACTCCACTTTTGCATTCGCTTTCCCGTACAAGCAAGAACCTATTTTAATCCTCCATGCATCCGCATTTCATCCTCGCTATAAGCTCTCGCCCTTCGCATAATCCACACATAGTTCCCGTTAAACCTCTCCTCCCCTTCTGACTGTTCTTCTTCTTCCATCAACACTCCCTAACCAGCTTACATCCCCCCTCTTCCAACAATTTCTCCTCGTATTTACACGTACGGCTCCCCGCCATAGTCCCTAAAATCGTTCTTCCTGTCTCCCTCCTCACAACATAGTTCGGCGCATTCCTAGCCAAACTCACTGTCCACTCTACATACCTCTCTTGTATCCTATTTCCCTCCTTACTCAACTTCCATCCCTACACCTCCACTCCATAAAATAAGACTCTCATCACTAACGAATCGAACAATTTTATTCTCCTTACAAAATCATCTGCGAACAATTTCTTTCCCAGCACCCACACCTGCCTCATCACTACACTGGCCCTCATCACACTCTCTTTTATAAGACCATCTACTCATCCATTTCTCCGAAACAGGTAGCCCAGATACACAAACTCTTTCAATTCCTGTATAAATCTTTCCTGCCACTTTCACAACCCCCTTATCACTCTCACCTTCTTTCCTGAAAACCATAACCTTCCATTTGTCCGTATGTCACTCTAAACCTATTGCTGTCCAAGTATCTTTTCAACCAAGAATTTTTTTATAATAATGTTAGGTTAAAGAATGTCAACGACAATTATTGCCATGTAACTCTACATGAGCTGTTAAAAAGCTGTATGATTATCCTTCGTAATCATAATTTAAACACAGAGTAAAAATGGAGGACTACTAAGTACCAAGCTATTTTGAGAATACAGAATTTATCCTAAAGATTCATATTTCTAAATCCACAATGATTTCAGACTCACCGTGTCCTTGAGGCCTGTTAGTTTCAAAACTTCTTTTTCTACATCATACTTGATAAATTTAAAATTTGCAGTTTACAGCGCATTACTAAAAAAAGTAGTTTTAATATAGAACTTGTGTATATTCCTGCACATAAAGTCATTTTCGGTAATGAAGTAGCTAACAACTTAGCCACGACGGGAGCCATTGAAGAAGAAGACCTTTATTATTGCATCCCGTATACATACCTGTATTAAATTATGTATGAAAATACTGCTAATCGATCTAAGCATACCTGGATTCCAAAAAGTTCTGTCACAGAAAAGGATTACTTTGATCATTTCTATATAGAAACAAGACAACCATGGTTCTTAAATCGGCAAGTACATAGAACAGATATTTAGATATTGTGTGTTTACTGTGTTAGAAAAAAATGTAATTAGTTTGAACCACTTTTTATTATTTCAACCGTGTGTGGAGATTGGATAAAATGTGGTGAACATGGTGGAGAGTGGGTATTCTCAACATTCTTTACTGAAAACTTGCTCGTAATTTCGTATTTTATTGATAAAAAAACGAAAATTGCGAGATTTGTAATACGCATTTGTCTTTTTTTCTGAATAATTCAGTTGAAAAAATCTTTCAGTTCAGTGCGGTGAAGTCATTTCCTTACCCTATTCTGCTTAAATTAATATGATGTCTAAGTTTTTATGCATGACATCATGTGCGCAGCATCTTACTCTTGAAAAATAATTAACATACTTTCAACCTTCACAGATTTTATACCAGTTTTCATATTTTTCTGATTGCCTTGCCTAATTTTAATTTCCGTCTCATTTCTCGCTTACTCTCATTAATATATACGTATGCAGGGTAAGGGCAACAGATAAACAAGTCGATCCCCTCATATGACTTAGTTAATGCCTCCAGATAATAAAACAAAAACGCCAGGGATAATCCAGTTTACACTCCAGAATCGTCAATTTTACACTCTAGAATATACACCGAAGAAAAACTGTTTGGCTGAAAGGAAAAATTGGGCTTCAGCGAGAATGGCTGGGTGTATAATTCTGGACTACAAAGTGTAGGTCAGACTTCAGAGACTTGGTCCATGACTAAACCTAGCCATATGGTTGTAATTTTACTTTCAGGGAACTGTACCGAAGTAGACCCCTTTTTCAAATTTTCGCCGTTAAGAGCGGCCTGGCAATGGACATCTGTCATCCTTTTTTTGTATTAATATTTCCTGACGAGACTTTAGCATAGCTCATTAAGATCAAAATGAAGGTACAAAGATATCGATTTTTTCCCACATATAATGTGTACGTGCGATATTTCAAGAAAATGTAGTGTTGCATTGCACTCCAAAAAGTTAGGGCACTTGCTCGAAACTTATAAAAAGCAAATCACATGCTTAACAAGTGTAAACTGTTGGCCATCAAGCAGCACTGGGCGCAAAAAATAAGAGCTCTCTCAATACCCAAAAAGCGCCTTGCACGGCGAGTAAAGTGGATTCAGGAAAACTCCCCTTATTTTTCTCATCCTTCCGGTCAAATAATTACTGCCGATGAAGTGAAGAAAGTTATCGCTAGAACTAAAAACTTTTCAGTGCCAGGGCCAGATAAAATCAACAATATTTGGCGAAAGATGTTAATAGACAGGTTCATTCACCAGGATTCCATCAGGTATCGACGCAATATGTCCATGGCTTAGATTGACTACCGAAAGGTATTCAATAACATAAACCATGAGCCACTTATTAAGCTCCTTCAGTGCCTGGAGATAAATCCAAAAATAGTGAGATGTATGAAAGAGCTTATGTTCCTGTGTCGAACAAGATTTTTCATAACATAAGACAAAAGATTAGTGACTACCAGCTGTGTCATATATAAAAGGGGCTTCTTCCAAGGAGACTCTTTAAATCCGATACTTTTCTTCATCTCCCTCTTGCATCTATCTATTGTGCTCCGAGGCAAAAGCTCTAGATAGCTATGTGGCCCGCCGAACAGAAAAGAATTTAAGGACAACCACCTTTCATACTTTGACGACCTTAAACCTTAAGTATGCCTGCGTCTATCTAAACAAAGGAAGTCTAGAAAATACATGATTTCGTGACGATCCGGATCTTCAACTCATAGTTTTAAATACCATTTAAAATCTTGGTAATAGAGAAACAGATGCATATCTTGGAATACCGCAAGCGAAAATCCCAGATGTGCATGTGTTTTAACACATGCACATCGCATGTTATCGCAACATTCTCAGAAAAATTTGGGCTTCTGAATTATCTGGAAAGAATAAGATCCACGCGAAAAGTATTTTGGCCGTTCCTATACTACCTTACACGTTTGATGCAGCAAAATAGAACGTCGATGAATTGAAGCAACTTGAGCGAAGCACACGCAAGATGATGAAAATCAATCGCGGTCATCATCCTAGATCATCTGTACCTCATATATACGTATATAAAGGCGGTAGAGGTTTGCTGAGCTTTGAGTGTCTTCATCGAAAAACGGTTCTAGCTACAGCCTGCTTAGTTCTTAAAAGCACCAATTCTCTGATACAACTCGCACACCAACATGAAAACACCAATGTTGCGGCGCTTCTCTACTGAGCCGTAGGTAGGGCCGCAAAAGAGTTCGGTCTCCCATTTGATTCCAGCGATACTAAATATGGCCTAGCATCACTAACATATATGGTGCTTAAAAGTCATGTACAGGAAGTAGAACATTCCCTTCTACTAAAGAACATGTTGGCAAGCCCCTTTATGGTAAATTCTACCGCATTATACGTCGAGAAGAGCTATCGATGAGTCAGTCCAACATGTTTTTCAAATCTGCTGGATTGAGATCGGGAACAGAGGGATTTCTTTTTGCTTGTCAAGACGGCGTTATACACACCTTGCTTAACCGTGAACGCATAATAAATGTTCCTGTAGGTGATATCAACTGCCGAGCGTGCAAGCAAGAGCCAGAAACAATTGGAGATGTTTTCAGTAGATGCTCAAAGAATGCACGCTTCGGGTACATATAGAAATACAATAAACTCTAACAGTGCTTTATTACCATTTTCTACATTTCTATCCTGTTGATCTAATTCCCCTCTCGTTATATGCCCAGAGGGAACTGGAGTCCGTTGTAGAGAATGATCAGTGCAAGATCTACTGGAATTTCTCCTTTTCCACCTCTCAACATATCAGTACTACATAGCCTCATTTTGTCCTCCAAGATCTAAAGACTAATATAGTTTACGTGATTGAATTCTCGGCACCAGCCGATGATAATATCACAGCAAAGGAGGAAGAAAAACGGGCGAAATATCAGGCTCTTCTTTTCAAGCTAAGCAGTATGGGCCAAGGCTACAAAGTCCATCTTGTGGTTCTCACAATCGGCTGCCTTGGAGGTATGAAAACTTTATTTTTCAGCAAACTCAAAAAATTCCCGGCTTGCCAGCATCAGGGTCAGTCGATTGTAAGTCAGTCGCAAAAGGCTGTTCATCTGGGATCACTTTATCTGATCCGCCAACACTGTTTATCCTAACATTGTACAAAGGTTGGTAACTCTAACAAAGTATCCAGAGGTGAAACCTTTTCATCTAACTGTGCCGTCTGCCACATAAGGTGATCCGCATGTCGCATGATACGGAAGGGATACCATGTGAATGTACGCTGTGGAGTATCCTTTCCGTTAATTCAGTCCGCCAGGGTTCGTTATCGTAGATCTTAAAAACCTCCTTATAGAAATTTTGAAAAGAATCTAAAGTTTACTTAGCCGGATCGTCCGCCATATTGGATCCGCCATTTTATTTTCTGCATTTTTGACATTGTATTCGTAATCAGCAACCTCAAAACCCTCCGAAAAATATAATTTGGTCCATTTGATGAATAATTTATACTTTTAACCAGCTTTTCGTGATTCGGTCCCACTGTGCGTCCGCACGCATCGTGAGGCCTTCTTAATCCGAAAAACAAGTTTTTACGAATGTGTCTGTATGCCTGTTCGTGAGGGAGTGGTTTTGTTTATTTGTAGATTTTTACTTTGTTATCAGCATGATAAAAAAGAATGCTGTATCCTTAGGACTTTTTCTGAAAATAAAAAAATTATCTGAGTTATAGCATTTGCAAAATTCGAAAAATCAAACAAAAATTTACATTTCAGGCCAAACAACGCTCAATATGGAAAAAACAGGGAGAGAAAAACGTTGAACTTTAATCAACGCACAAGATTATTATAAATACTTTTAATATTTTTCTGGACAATCCAAAATTCAAATTTTGATATCACAAAAAATGATGAAAAATCAAAAATTCAATTTTGCCATTCAACAGTTTCAGAGTATTTCAAAGATTCTCAAATATATAAATACATTTTAAACCAAAAAAAAATATATTTGTATATTATTGGATTCGCACCTAAAGGAACGCCGGGAATTAGAAAATATGACCATATGAACTCCCATCTATCAAAACGCTGCTCAAGGTTGCATAAAATACCGACCAATGACTTTGTCGGTTGTAGCACCCCCCCCCCCCCCCTCTCAGTCTCATTCATTAATAAAAGTTGTAGGGACCAGTTTTGTAACTAGACTCTCCATCTAATAAATAATAAACAAATTCGTTTGTTATCATTTTCAGATGGTACGAATAGACTTTCTTTTAGTCGTGAAAAAGGTCAAATTTTTTTTTTAATTTGGAACGTGTAGAAAACTGAAGGTTCCGTTTGTTATCCAGCTATTTTGGATCAAATTCAAAAAGTGAGAGCATTTGTAAGATTTTTAAGACCCCTTTAAATCAAGATTACAAAATTCTCTGTATGGTTAATCGTAGTACTAGAAAAGATGAACAATTTCTTCTATTGATTTTTTTCGATAAGGAAGTATTTTTTGAAGGTCCTGCAAGATTATCATTATTTTTTAAACAATTGAAAATTCTAAATTTGACGGCACAAAAAAACAATGAAAAATAAAAAAATTCCATTTTACGGTCAAACTATGCAAGATGCAACGAAAGATAAATGAATGCAAATAATGTAAATAAAAAGAATCTAAAAATTGGTTTTTATTTACTTTTTGATACATCGGCTATATTTGGTTTTCTTCGTAAAAAACAGCATTAAAAATAGAAAAATTAAATTTTTAGGCAAACGATACAAGCTACGAAAAAAATAAAAAGGCGAACTTTGTTCTGCCGCAAAATTATGCATTCAAGAAGATCTATAAAGTAATAATAACAAAAGTTACAATAACATTTTAAGTAGTAAAATTTTTCGCCTGAATTATATCAACAAATTTTTTTCGAGCCACTTTACGCTAGGATGCGTATTTTTACTTTAAATCGTACCGAATGAAATTAAAAATAAAGAAATTAAATTTATGGAAAAAGAACACAAGTTGCAATAGAATGTTTAATAACAACAATTTTTTTATATGATGTGCACGTTAGGAATTTTTTTGAACAATAGAATGAAAATACGAATTATTCAATACCAATACATATTATGGATTGTAATGACATACATTTATTAAAATAATAGACTTTTAATGGTCGTTCACAATGAAAATTGGTTCAAAATACGGAGCAAATATTAAAGTAAGCATGAAAAATAAAATGTTTACATTATTTTTAAATATCTAAATAAACCGTACCATCTCGAGGTGCAGAAATTAATATAATATACATCTGATATAATAGTGTTTACCATAGTGTAAAAAAGTTCACATTTTAAACAAAATCGGGTGCGAAGCACGAGATGCGTGATGAGAATGTGTTCGTTAAAGCCTAAGGAGCTTTAACAAAAGAGTATTCACAATCATCAAATAAAAGTTGTCGATTTGTTAGCCTTTAATTTTAAAAGACCTTCGCATAAATTTAGGGGATACATAAAGACCGAGCGCGTAGCGCGAGGCAAATATATCATTAAGCGCGAAGCTTGAGAATCAACAGTCGCGCGCATGAAACATCTGAAAATCGATTTTCGAACCCTTATTTCGGGGCACACCACGTATGCAGATACATTCATGGCTTATTAGAAATGCCGCGCTACGAAATCTTCGAAGTGCTTTGAATTTTTTTATTTGAGATTCGGAAAGTAGAAATAAAGTCATTAAAGTTGACCTTCACTTTACTTCTCTGATTAGTACAAGCGATTCGACAACTCAAGGTCATTGTGATATTCAAAATATTTCTAACTTACTTTTCAATTTCCTACAAAATAAAGTATTTAAACTAAATTTTATTTCACCATTGTAAAGACTAAGTAGGTTATCATTTAAAAATGCAATTTTTGTAAATCATGGAACGAGCCTATTACCATCAAATGAACAAACATAATATCCAGGAGTCATTATTAAGTAATTGGGAGCTAATTCTAAGTTGCAAAGCGTAATTTCAAGTCTTTAGATAGTTTAAATGATATGAATGTATCCATAAAATTTCTTTATAACTATAACAAATTGTTTATCGTTATCCAAATATCCTAACACAGTAATACTTAAGAGCAGAGTATTATATTTGTTACGTGCAAAACTGAGAATTGGAGGCAGTTCATTTATAATGTTTCTAAATTAGTTCGTATGATTTCTTACACTCTGTGACTTCATTTTATCCATCGTCCAAATCAGCTTTGTTGTTTATCTTATCTCTTCGTACATATATATCTTTCCATTCATTCCCTATGCACACGCAAAAGACTCTGAGTACATTTATACGTACACTTTCGTGAATCCTCGCTAATTGCTTTTCGACTCTATGTCTTCGGTTAGTCTGCGTTCGCCGGCAGCGAGTTATCGTCTCATTTTTATTTTAGGGCAACAAGTTAGACAATTTTCTTTGAATAAAGACTGCGACTTTGTCTGCAATTCTTACTATCGCTAAAATGTGATAATCTTATTAAGTTCAATCTTTTGGCACATTTTCTGTTCGTGTCATTTCTTAGTATTTTCGCGGTTAACTTCTTTAAAAAAGTTGTCATTTTAATCTCAAATGTCTGAAGCAATTTTTTAAAATAATTTTGTTAAAAAAGTAACTAATTATTTCTTTTGTTTTACATATGAAAAACAATTTTTATCAAGTTATTGTAAAATTTCAGTTGAAATATGGCAAAGTGCTGTTACTTCCAATGAAACAATTGTTATTATTATTCTTTTATGTATTTCTAATGAAATAAATAGTTGAAAAATAAGCAATGGTACATTTTCAAACTAATCTGTGGAAAAAATCAGTAATGAAACGGCTAACACAAACATTATTCTCACTCTGGCCTAACTGAATTTCTTAAAGAATCATAAAAGTTGATACTTTGATAAAAAAATTCCAAGTTTAGGAAAGTCGTGAGGCTTAGTTGTTAGGAACTGCGATACGCAGAAATAGATTCGGTAGTTAAAGACATAAGTTCGAATCTCGCACAGCGGGTCGGATTTTCAACAGTAATACAAGCGTGCGAAGAGATTTAAAGTGATTGTTATAGGAATATCTATATAAATTATGTATAAATAAATATAAATGAAGTTATATTATAATAATAATCTTGTTTTTTCGGTTAAAACCTGTATAACACCCATTTAAGGTTCCGTATAGAACTCGTATAAAACCTTTAAAAGAGCCCTTATGAGGGTATGATACAATTTAGTTAAAGTGCATATGGAGAATATTGATTCGGGAAGGATTCCGCGAAATTTTCGTAAAGCTGGAATATAAGTAGAGGCATTTGGGAAAACTTTTGAATTTTTTTAGTAAACCGAATTCTATTGAGAAAAATAAAAAAAACATTTTCTTTCTGTACCAGGACTTGAACGCTAGACTCTTAGGATTAAAATTCAACACGAAAAATAGTTTTATTATTATTATGCAATTAATCCTTTTGCCATGAGAGGAAGGGGGTATAGATTTTGCAGATTGATCCATAATTCTCGTGTTATTTATTTAAAATGCTACAAAAATAATTTTAAACTTTTCTCAAATACCTCTATGCACCAAAAATTTCGCCAATTTTTCAGAATACTTCCCCAATAAATTTTCTCTGCTCATTGAACCACGTAGAACCCGTATAAAATCCCTTCGATCTCTTTTAAGGACCCTGTGCAGGACTCATTTGCAACAGCCATCTTGATCCCCACATAGACGCACGTAGAAATCCTTGTTCTACCAAGGTTTTAACGAGTTTTATAAGTAGGAATAAAACATGAGTCGTTTACTGAAAAGGATGGTCGACGAAGCTCGGCTGGGCATCTTACGTCATGCGGTACTAGCTTCCGGCTTGCACTGGCTACTTCATAACCAGCGTCAAAAGCCAGCTTTTTCCCACTTTTATCACGAAGTAATATATGTTTAAAAAGATGTGCAAAAAATAACTGAAGTGTCAAAAAACTTTAAAGAAAATACTTAAAATATGCTGAGTAACGCATGCGCGGTATTTTTTCTTTGATGAAAATTTGCTCCGTTGAACCTATGTGGAAATTAATGCACTTTCAGTTAAACTATAATGTTACAAATTGAATGAAAATTGTGGCGGTGAAATTTACTGACGTTAATGAACCTTCCCTGCATACTGTCAGTTCAAAAAATTTGTTTGGCAATGTATTGCATATTTCAATTGCACCTTTTACAACCAAGATTAGAATTGCAAATAAAATAAAAGTGAAGTGTAGTCGAATGAAGGAACGTTCAATCCCAGTGCATTCAATTTATTGAATTAGTTTTTTATAAATAGGTTACAATTATTATACAATAATTTTGAGGATGCTAAAATTCATTCACTTTTACACAATTTGATTATTACATTAATTGTTACTTGACTCGGCACGCACGAGGCAAACATTTCTCTCCCGCTTCGTACTAAATCGCTGTTTCGGCCGATCGATAATTTAGAAAAAAGCATGCATTAAACTCATACGACACTTAACCAGACAATTGCTAATTTTAATTGTGACCTATTTGAACGAAATTTCTCAGTAAATTTCTCTCTTTCACACGGTAGAGAACATTCGGGTAGTATTGGCTATTTCAGCATTTTTATTAGTAAAATTTGCTATGTCGATCAAAATAATAATATATGCCTTTAGTTCAGGTGGTGTTCTGTGCCACCTCACGGGAGGTGGCTAATCTGCTAATCTGAAAAAATTGCCATCTGCACTTTCCCCGTAAGTGTTTTAGCATATTATTCACATACAGGGATGCTTTTCAGACTATTAGCCAGCAAAAGCTTAGCACCTCCAGGAGCGCCGATGATAAGAACGATTAATTTAACAGAATATTCCGGATACATTCCGGCTATGATGTTTTTGTCAGCTGGTGCCTAAAATTCGATAACGAACATGGTTCGCTTTTTGAAGTCAAGGAGAACTATGTCAGGCCTCGATTGTGCAACAGAAACAATTGTGGAGAATAAAAAGTTCCAGCATACGCGGCACTTCTCATTCTCGATAATTGACTCTATTTCCTTAGGAGCGTTTAGCGGAGCGATATTAAGGTTAATAAAAAGTAATTTTCGATTTATTTATTTTTTTTTAGTTTAATACAGACATACATGTCCGGATACTTGAGTCTGGAACTTGAGTATGCGTATGCAGTAAGGACCTTTACTTTGTAGTCATAGGGAATATGATAATTATAAGTTTAGCATACAATTACATAGGCAATTTTAATTCGGTTTTCCAATCTCCCGCGCTCGAGATCTTGCGCTGATTGGTCAAAGGCTCCAAGACTCAGAAGACGTGCGCAAAGACGTATAACCTAATTATGAAAGAAGGCTATTTTGCTCAGGGTTTAATGCGCATTTCAAATTATTAATTAGTTATGAATTTTAGAAAAGTATAACACAACATTAAATAGTGTTCACAAATACTATTGGGATGTGGATTACGTATTTTTGTTAAATTGGATTTGGTTTTTACTAATGTGACGGTACATGAGTGATATTTTGTCGTTAGAAAAGTGTCAAAATCGATGTACTTCGAACTTAATTCATTAATTGAATTAAATATCTGAAAGTTGGAAGTAAATAATTGGTAATAAAATCTGCTGTTTTACTTATTGAATTACATGTGGGAATCAAACGCTTTTGACGACAAGAGTATCGGTAAATATCATCAACTGTAAGTGTCCTTTTTTTAATAATTACTGCAAATGCTAGTCATCGGATTGATTTATGTTTAAAACAAAGTTGATGTATACCAATTAATGCATTATACCTTAAAGGAATAACAGCTATTCACAAGTGACACAAGTACTCTCATACTTTGAAAACGTAATATATCATAAGATTAATTCAATTCTTAATATTTTTTGATTTAGAATTTTTTCACTTCCACAGATTCACAAATTTGTAAACATAGCTACTGCAATAAAAAATGTAATTTGTATGTTTATAAAAATTGCATTACTTTTTTTATTTATCAAGATATAATTTATCTTTTATTCATTACAGAATAAATGCATAGATTTCTAGGCATTTTTTGTCTCCGCTATTATGTAATGTTGAAGTATACATATTTTGTGATATTTAACTAAAAAATTATAAAAACTATTAGCTCAAATCTTCGATCTTAACTCACTTTCAGAATTAGAATGAGCCATGGCCATATAAAGGATTTTTCAAGAGTTTCACCACCCGGTTTTTTGAGTATTCGCCACATTACACCAAAATATTTCACACACTAAATATTTCAGAATGTTTCCAAAATTTTAAAATATTTAGGAGGATTTTGAACACTTTACAAAGACGTGTTTACTAGATTTCAAATATCACATAACAATTTCACAAAGCTTTTAAAGGTGTAAATGGCTTCAAAGATTTCAAACAGGGATTTCAAAAAGGTTTTAAAGATTAAAAAAATTTTTTAAATGACAGTTCACCACATTTCAAAGTTTTTAAAACATTTGGAAGAATTGGAACGATTTGAAAAGGTTTAAAAACATTTTAGACAAATGATTCATTGATCTTAATGAATAAAAAAGATTTTACAAAGATTTAATTCTTTATAAAACCTTTTCAAATCCTCCAAATGTTTTAAAATCTTTAAAATCTGGTATACTGTAATTTAAAATTTTGTGTAAATCTTTAAAACCTTTTTAAAATACCTTTTTGAAATCTCTGAAACACTTTAAACCTTTAAAAACGTTGTGAAATTTTTATGTGATATTTGAAATCTGGTAGACACACTTTTGCAAAATCTTCAAAAGCCTTTTAAATATTTTTAAATTTTTAAAACATTTTGAAATCTTTAGTGCGTCTATACAGTGTATCTATAGTGTAATATGTTGTATACTAAAAAACCCGAGTGGTGAAACTCTTGAAAAAACAGTTATATGGCCATGGCTAATTCTAATTCTGAAACTTAGTTAACATCGGAGATATGAGCTAATAATTTTTATAATTTTTAAGTTAAATATCATAAAAATGTATGCTTTAAAATTCTATATTAGCGGAGACAAAATGAAAAACTTACACAATTATTCTCAATATTAAAATCTGTTCATTTCAATCTATAAAAAAATTGGTAAAGTCTATAAAAATGCCTAGAAATCTCTGTATTTATTCTGTAATGAATTAAAGATAAATTATATTTTAATCAATAAAAAAAATTTAGTATCAAGATTTACTTAAAATGAGGTGTTACTTTAATAACTAAAAGATTTAAATTACTTTCTGTGTTTCGATAAAATAACTACTTCAAAAGAAAACAAAATTAACTTCAGGTTCGCGTAAAAAATTCAAGGAGACTACAAGGTTAAAAAAGAATTCAAGGAGAATTCCAGGTTTTTAGGGTCGCTGGATACGCAGTGTAGAGGAATAATTCGCCGCTTTTTAACTCTTATCATTTGATTTGCAGATTCATTGTTGTAATTTTTATAAACATATGAATTACATTTTCTATAGCAGTAGGTGTGTTTATAAATTTGTGATTATGTGAATCTATTCACTTGTGACTAGCTTTTATTCCTTCAAGGTATAATGCATTAATTGGTATACAATCCGAGCACTAGTATTTGCAATGATTATTTAATTTACTGATACTCTTGTCGTTAAAAGCTTTTAATTCCCATATTTAATTCAATAAATAAAAGAGCATATTTACTACCAATTATTACTTAGAACCTGCGGATATTCATTTTAATTAATTAATTAAGTTCGAAGTACATGGATTTTGTCACTTGTCAAACGCCAAATATCACTCATGTACCGTTACATTATTGAAAACCAACTCCAATTTTTAAAAAACGTAATGCACGTCCCAACAGTATTTTTAAACACTTTTTAATGTTATAAGTATTTGCGCACGCATTCTGAGTCTCGGAGCCTTTGGGTTGGGTTGCATTGTATGCTAATGTTATAATCATCATATTCCCTATGACTACAAATTAAACGTCGTTTCTGTATATTATATATTATAACCTTTGATGAAATCTCCATCACTTAGGATTTATTATTTTCATTTATTGCTCCATTGGCGAATTCTTAGCTAATAACTTTTATGCGAAGGTCATTGGCTGAGTCATATCTGATTCCGACTTTATTTAGTTTGATTTACTAAGTTTCACCTTTTCAAATTTCTGACTGGTTAATGCAGTCTTGCCTGAAAGGCGCCAGATCGTATGTAAAATTAAGAAAAGCCCTAAACGATCAAAAGGTATGTGATCGTGGATTAATTTGAATTACTACCCATGAGAATTTTTTATTTTATCTCCGGCCACATGAGTCATAAATTATAATTTCAACACTTAACGAAATCGGTATCACGACCCATAAGTAAATCGTGATGATAAGGATCAAAAGTCAATTCCAACGGAGCTATTCGCCCTTAGCTTATTGCCCGCCGGCCCTAAGAATGCCTGATAAACATAAAAAAAAGGTTAGAAGGCGTTAATAAATGTCTCGCCATAAGATATGATATTTCCCTCCAGTGTGGCGACGGCTCGGATTGGCTCCTGTCAGTTGACAGTTTTTTTTATTCTATGCTGAACCAGGACTGATTTTTATTTATTCTTTTTAAAGTTTTAATCAGTGATATTGAATATGCGTGAACAGTCCATTAATTTGGGCGTAGCAAGAATTACCACATCACAGCTTCCCATCCCTCAAACGAGGCATCACCGGGCCGAGCATGCCCGCCCATTCCATCTCCAAGTGCCGCCACTCCGAGATCCAGACTGGTGTCTCATCAATGAACTTACTCAATGTAACTACACCTATTTATTTAATGACTAAAGTTCCGCGAACTGAAAGTTCGAGTTCTGAATACCCGCTCACGTTAATTCTCTTTTGCTTAGATGCTAGATTGGGTTCACCCATTCCAGAATGACTATTTTACTAGGACAGTCCGCTCTTATACGGAACGTAAATTTAGAACCTTATATTTTAACTCGAGCTACTTTCGACTACGTGATCTAGAGGACAAGGCTGGTAAATGAGTATAAGCGTGGACCAATCGATTAAATGAAATAGTAGCAGACATTTAATTCTGGAGTCAAGCCTCCCCAGTGGCTTACAAATATAATAAAACAATTAAAGAAATCATGAGGTAATAATATTGATATTAGGTTAGGGGGTTAACACTGCCGCACTTTGCGCACGGCATAGCAGCGGCCTTACCCCAGTACGTAAGGGTGAGAGCCCTTCTGCTGGAGCGGCCCTAGGTTGCGGTGAAGGTGTCCGGGCCCTCAAGAGGGTTTTCATCCCGCACGATGAGCGCTCCTTGTCCACCCATGTGACACCCAGGTTGCCCAACCTTCAGCATCAACAGAGGGCAACTCTGCCTCTCCCTCAACGGTGCGTTGAAGCAGTTTTCTAGACTTGGCTGCCGTGGCAATTCCTTTGCAACTCTCGGAATCGCCTTCGTGCACTATCTCGACATTAAACTTTGTGAGTAACTCGTCAGTCCTAAAAATTTCTCTATCCCTGGCGTGTATTATAAGTCCAAATCCAAAGGTCAGCCAGGGCTGGTATTATTCTAACGGCTACCTCATGGGTACTTCCTCCTAAACTGATGGGGATTGAAGGTATGCCCATGATGGGCTCTAAGGTACTATTCGCCATCATGACTGCGCCCTTCATACTCAGGTTGATTTTATTATCACCCGTGTTGACGATTTCTAACCCATTCGCTATGTCCACCAATGAACGACAGGTTTTACTGCCAATTACGACGGTAATATAGGGTAGTGCGGCTTTAGCTCTATTTAAATCAGGGTTGAACGGTGCACTCTAATTATAAACACCTTTCTCCAGATCGTTCACGATCTGTAATTCGCTGGTTTCAGATTCTCTTGACTCTTGCCTTAATTGATTAGAGTCGTTCACGACTCTCAAACTTTAATTTAATTGATACGAGCTGTCCTTAATTCGCAGAGTTAGATTAAATTGATGTAAGTTGTCTGCAACTCCAGAAGTTTCTAAATTGAGCTGGTACAGCTCATCAGTAGCAGTGTTTGTGGGATCTCACCCATGCAACTATTTGACTGAGCAGCGTCGTCGATGATTAGTTGTTGAGTCGACCTTTTTACTAAGTGCCGAGGTTGGGTTTCTTTGGTTGATTTTTGTGATCTGATTGAGTGCAGTTATGTCAGGTTGATTAGTCCAAGTTTGAGTTAGCTTAGGGATAAAGGGAGCAGCATCGACCTGAAGATTGCTCTCCCTTATTGGTTTCCCTGGCAATAGACCGAGTCACAACTGCTTCTGACTCAATCCGCTTTACCGCAGTTGTGGAAGAATTTACTCCGCTTATTTGGACACCTCTTCCAATGGTGAACATCACCATGGCAGTTGAAGTAGGGTGGTTCCTGCTTAGGTTGAATCTTGGGCTTGCGATTTCTAACTGGAGATCCGCTCCTAGATGATCCTTTAGATTTGAAAGAGTCTTGCGGCTCGTCCGCCATAGAATTCCTATACCCGGATTGCTGTTTACATTTATTCGACTTTTTCGAAGTCGATTGGTCCTTAGGTTCGACCGAGTTCTTCTTATCGCGATTCATTACTAAATCTAGAAGGACTTTTCTAGTTTATCAATGGCTGAATCGGAGCTAGCCTCTCTTATGGCACTTCGGCCTGAAAATTTCTTAAATGGGGTTTAGGCAATCTCAAGGAAAAATGAATTCTCCCGCTTCGTAGGTTGTCTACCATCATCCATAGTGCTCAGGGATCTCTCTGCGACAGCTGCTATGACGTTAGACTTAGACGTCAACTCGTCTATCCCTTGATACCTCTTAGCAACCTGTTCATCTAGCTTCCATGGGTTTCCACTTTATTCTTTAACTCAAATTCGCGAGCTATCCCCTTCTACATATTCTGAGCGGTAACGTATTTCCGTATAACAAATTTTTTTGTGCCCCCTGCTTTCATTTCTTTTATAAGCTCATATTGATGTGCAAACGTTAAGCGCTTGTTTGGGGTTTCTATGACATTTTTGCAACTAGTTTTTGATAATTTCGCAGTGGATGCTGTCGTCTGTTGAGATAATAGGTGGGAGAGAAGTAACACAGAAAAAGCTAAAGTTAAATTCTGTTGCATGTGAAATTTCCCGCTGTTAAAGTTTACATACTATTTGGCATATGTCTATCATACGCTGGAATAAAAGCTATCGTCTTCTAAGGTGTCCTTAGCCACAAGAGAAAAACGGCAAAGTGTGAGTGAACTCGAGCTATACAGCAAAAACAGTTAAACAGAAACCACGAATAAAATATTATTTTTTATATATCTCCTCCGAAATAAATTACACAAATGTAAAAGAATTAGAAATCATTTGATACCATTTAGCAAATAGCACAAAAAGCAACTGACAGATGAGAATCCCAATTTCTCTCCAATTTAATGAAGTTAAACGACGAAAGATAGCGCTGCCGTCGTAATTCTCGCTACATCTCGAATAAAAATGGAGCGGTTATAAGGCGAAAGATTACAAAAAAAATAAAAAATTTTGAACAGAACCTTCACGAGCCTTGAGCTTTAACCCTATTAAAGTTATGGTCCTCAGTAAATAATATACAAATAAGAAAACTTGTACTTAATTTTGACAATTATTTGAATATTGAAATGAAAGTCGAGATTGCAAATTGTTTTAATTCTTAAAAGTTCTATTGAAAATAACTTTTAAACTTTTGGTTTACATATTATCACTTTTTAATTACTAAATTAAATTAATAATAATAGCAAATTACTAATACTGATAATTGATAATTAATTTTAAAAATTAATTTATTAATTGAAATGAAACTAATTAATTATGATATAATTAGTAATAAATTATAATAATTATTATTATTTAATTATTTTATTATTACTTTATTATTTATTTATTCGTTACAATTCATTCAAATCCTAAGAATTTGTAAAACTAAAATATTGGGCAACATAATGAAAAATGTATGGCGACAAAAATGGTGATTTGAAAAAAATATGCCAAAAGAAATTTCCACAATATATTGTATATATTTAAAATGATATTAGGTATTTCTAAGAGAACGATGTTTCATAGAAGTATTCATAGAAGTATTCATATTAGTAAGAAATTTGTTTTTCGAAATAGTTCCGATATATAAAAGTATATAGATTGTAAAAGGAAAGTTTTGTTATTAGTCGGTTTTTAATGCACGCTTTGCTGCAGCAGTATACGTCAAACTTTTCGATCAGTTTTCAGGTATGGTCAGCTTCGTCCCAAATTAATTTTTTCTACTAATTTTTGGTCTATTCATGAAGCTAAGTGTAATTGAGCTTACTTTAGAAACGACTTGCAAAATTAGGAATTTTTGATCTCAAATTTTTTCCCTATTTTCCAACATAGGACCCCCGAGATGGACTGGCCAAACTCGCAGGTACTGCCCTGTAAGTAGATCGTAGGGCAGCCAGGGCTACAGGTGTGGGCCTGTAGCTATAGCAGGAGGCTTTATGGCCCAGCCTGCATCTACAAATCCTAAGCCTTTAACTATAAGCCACTTTCAGTTTTTAGTTGCCATACTTAGCTGCTGTTTCACTGAAATTTGTAATTTTTATTCATTTTTGTAATTGCTCTAAAGTTATAAATTAAAAAATAATTAACATTTTTTTCATAAATCTGTTCTTAATATACTCAAAACTCCTTGTTGGAAATTTCAAGTCAAACAATTATATCTAAGGATCGCTATGAGTCTGCAAATATTTCAATTTGATTCAAGTTTCGAGATACCTCAAATTTTTCTATAAATTTTTTTATGTATTAAAATTTGATAAAATGTTTATTCACGGAGATGAAACCAAGTTTATAAAAAGGTAAATAAATTAAGTTATAATTTCTTGGACAAAATCGAAGAAGTAAAAAAAGTATATATTTTACTTGTTACTTGTCACAACGTTCTCTAAATCATTTTATTTCAACATCAAAAATAGGCACTAATTTCTTTCTACAAGGGAAGGATTTGGCATCGACACTTGTTGAAATTTCTCAAATGTGATTTTTTGGGCCACCCTATACATTACATTCGTTTTACAAAGGAATGGATGGAAGCTTTTAATGTGTCCCCTAAGGGTTTACATTTTTCTTGCACCTTCTTCCCTATCGTTTATACACCTCTCACGCACTTACTTGGTGTTGGGAGGTGGACCTACAGTTTAAAGTGGGTTCCGAACCACCAAGAGCAACAGCCTTAAGGGGGTCGCCTAGTCACGCGGTTTCAAAAAAGCGATTTTTTGTTTTTTACATGTTTCGAATCTTTAAGATACTATAAATGTACCCTATAAAGGATTTAACCCAAAACAAAATCTTTCACGAGATACGGGTGGCCAAACATAGCCACTTTCTGTCCTTTCACGCTGTCTTTCAATAGATTTTTGTGATCCTATGTGTGTGTGTGTTATTCCCCAACAAAAACAGTCCGCTGTTTAACTCATGTGACTCGTAGAACAAGAAAGGAGAACTCTATGGACCTCGCATAGCCGATTAAACTGTAAGTTTTGCCAATCGTGTTTTATTTCATTGTTTATCTTTAAACGCGTTTTCCCAAAAGTCTTGTTTTTCAAAAGTGTTGGCAAGAGCCTGACCAGAGTATTTGAGATATTGTTTGTTTATAAATTTAAAATTGTTTAGCAGAGGTGCCGCTATGGCCTGACACGAGCTTTTTTAGAAAAAAAATTTTTTCACGTTTTGACAGCCCTTTTTAGCTCGAAAAAATAGTAAAAAGGTGATTTTTTGGTTCAAACGTCCACAATTTTAGGAATTTTCAACTTATTCTAAGAAGCTCGTGTCAGGCCGTAACCAAAGTTTTACCAAATACAGAAATATTTTGTTTTTTCAGATTCTTCCAGCCAAACTTGAGAAAGCTTGCCACAAAGTCGGGTACAATTTTTTTATGGAGGCGCGGTTGAGGTTATCCGAAGGACACAATTGTCAACGAATAAATTATTACAATGTATCGATTTTGATATAAAAAATGTACGAAAATAATACAAAAAACTGCATCTCAATATCATGTTTAGTTTTTTTTCCAATCCATCCTCAAAAATACGCTCGAAAATTGAGAGCGTAACTAGACGACCCCCTTATGTACTTAGAGAACCTTTTTCTCTAAAGGTACCGGTCCCACGACTCTCCGGAGATGAACAACTCCCTTGCTAGGCTAGTGTTCACCGCATGGGCCACCGAGGCACATCCAGAGTGCGAGGCGGGAATCGAACCCGAAAGCCGACAGAGTGGATCCAAAGCCTGCGCGTTAGCCCCCACGACCATCGTTCCACTTTTTACAAAGGAATGTTTTAAGAAAATTTATAGAAAATTTCATCTACTATAATTGTTGTTAAGACCTTTTTGTTGTCAGATGCATCAAACAGGAGATAGTTATAGAAATTTGGCTTTTGGCTGTCCTTTTTCAAAATTGCGGCTAAGCTTAAGTGGGGGGTGTTAGCATACTTGGTAAGTTTCTGCGTATGTTGAAAAGTACTATATTGCTCATCGAAATATTTTCAGAAATACCCATCCAATGAGAAAATGTATGCAATAAAAACATTTTTTTCCGAGGGAGAAAAGCGACTCCATAATTTTTTACCTTAAACCCCACATTCTGGGAGGGGATGGAGCATATTTAAATTTTTAAATGAGAACTTATATTTTTTGCTCCAATAAAAATACGTAAGTTTTATTCGAAAAAAAATTTCGATTCGCGCCAGATGACGATGCATTGGCGAAAAATAACATTGTTCACTATTCAAGGAATGCGCTTTCAAGCGAAAGTAAGGTTAGATTTTGTCGGACTGGTTCATGCAAGTTGATTTGTTTGGATTTATTGTGCTGCTTACGTTGATTTGGGTTGAATTTGTTATCCTATTACTTTCGTTTGGGTTGGGTTGGGTTGGGTTGGGTGTCATATTTTATTTGTGGTTTGGGTGAGTGGTTTGGTTGTACTGCTTACATTCATTGGAGTTGAATTAGTTGTGCACGTAACCAGGTTCTTTTGGCTTTTATTGGATGTCGTTGTATTTCCTCCTTACTTTTGCAATAGAGGCTTTATCTGCAGAAGAGAAAATTGAAATGATTCTAATTTATGATGAAAGTGGCAGGAATATCGAGAATTCTGTCAAACGCTTTTTTTTACCGGTTTGACAACAAAATTTACCACTTACGGAAGTATACAAGCGAAAACAAAGGAGTCGTCAAAAAACTATTACGAGAGTTAATAATGATATCGCGATATCAGCCACAGCCGTTCATGACCTCTATGTAAGTACTCGATAACCAAGCCGTTATTTTGGAATGTCTCTAACCAGTGTTTGCAAGGTCTTAAAACTTAATAAATATCATAAGCATAAGATAAATTATTGGGGTATAGTGAAGTGTATAGTAATTGGAGACCAGATTATTGGTCCCTATTTTATAGATGGTAATTTAAACGGGTTGCCCAGCGCCTTTTTCAGCAATCGCTTAAAAAGTACTCAATCGCGAACTCAACGATCGGATTTATTTTTGTGGGCTTGTATATAAACTTTCATTTATCAATAAGTGCGATCAATTCAGGGGAACATGAAACCGTGAACGAGGACTCCTTGCAACCAAATAGCATCAGACACACTCTGCAGTTGCGTGCAAACTTTCCAAGAGCAGATCAGCAAGTGCGTCGAAGTGTGAAGATAACATTTTGAGAACCTAATGTAAAATGTTCATCGAGAACAAGCACCTCGTTTGTGAGAGGCGAGGCGACTCACCGCAAACAGTCACCCCGATGGTGAGAGGCGAGGGCACTTACAGAAAAAAAGCTCCCCGATAGTGAGATGCAAAGGGACTCACATAAAAAGATCACCCCGATGGTGGGGCAAGGAGAATCAATAAAAAAATTCCTCCAAAGGAAGGAAGGAAGGGTGGAGTAGTGTTAAAAATTAATTTATTACAATTTAATAGTTCGCCTGAAAATAGTCAACAATGTCATTTTTGCTAATGCATGGCACGCCCTAGGGGATGGAGTAAATTTTTCCATAGTAGCTTTTTCCTCTCAAACATAAAATTTGTTTATCACAGACATTGCTTTTGTTGGATAGTAATTTGTTCACGTATTTTAGTGTCTTAAGATAAATCAAACTCCCCTATATGCAAGTATACGTTCATATTGGATAGCTGTATGAGCCTCTATACAGTGGGCTCCCGCCAATACACAATGCGACGTCATTGAAGAGATTGCAAACCCTTACGTACAGAGGGGTGCATCTCAAACGAGCGCTGACTACCTGGGTTTCTTTTCCCTTCCAGTGGGACTCTTATCCCTCATACCTCTCTCGGCGCGCTTTGTCGTGGGGTCTGCTGGGGCGCAGGGCCTATTGCCGCTAATGACCCTAAATTACCTCCGATTACCGTTCCAATTTATTCACTCAAAATTTAAAAATAACTAAAGGAAGTTATTTAAAATTCATTTTTGGGAATCTATCATCAACAGACAAAAATTAGATTCCATCAATACAAGATATGGAAAGTCCCTGAGTAAAAGTATTCCAATGATTTGGAATACGTCTTCAAATAAACTGAACATATCAAAACATTTTAAAACATTTTTAAATATTCTCTTAAAATAATTTTTCAAAATGAAAAATACGTTTCAATTTTTTTAGGAATCTTAACATAATTTGTTAGTCTTTTAAAGCCTTTTACGATTCTTAAAAAGCTTTTGAACTTTTTGTTTGAAATCTGCAAGAATCTAAATCGTGTTTTGCATTAGGCTTTGACTATTTGCACCGAAATTTTGGTACGAATAGACAAATTTTGTCGGCATACACACATTGTTTAAATTATTTGAAATCATTTTAAGCTTAAAATTAATTTTGAATGTTTTAAAAACTGCTAACTATCTCTTAAAATTACTTAATTTTTTTACAAATAATAAGTGTTCAATTTCACTCTCAAAAACAAACATTTTTTAAATCAGATGTTTACATTTTTTTAATAATTAAGAATTTCAAACTGAAATTGTTTACTTTCAAATCTGGATATTTTTAAATTTTGAACGGATTTAGAATCGTTTTGTAAATCAATTATCGTTAACTTTTTAATGCTTACAGTACCCATATATTTAACAAAATAATTTATTTATATTTACAGTTGATGAAATAAAAATGGTTTTTATTAATAATTTGCAATTGAACATCACAAACCTGAAAATCGTAAAATGACCGCGGATTTGACAAATTTTTAAATAGTTTGTTGAATTGTTATCTTTTTTAATTATAACTTTGGTGTATAAATAACAATTGAACACTTATTATTTGTAAAAAAAATTAAGTAATCTTAAGAGATATTTAGCAGTTTTTAAAACAATCAAAATTAATTTTAAGCTTGAGATGATTTCAAATAATTTGAAAAAGTGTGTGTCCCGACAAAATTCGGATATTCGTACCGGAATATCGGTGCAAATAGCCAAAGCCTAATGCAAAACACAATTTAGATTTTTGCAGATTTCAAACAAAAAATTTAGAAGCTTTTTAAGAATCGTAAAAGGCTTAAAAAGAATAGCAAATGATGTTAAAATTCCCAAGAAAATTAAAAATTATTTTTCACTGTGAAAAATTGTTTTAAGAGAATATTTAAGAAAGTTTTAAAAGATATTTTGTTGCCCCTGCCTCTGCTAAGGGTCCCTCTGGAAGTGGAAGGAACCCAGGTAACTCGCCCTACTTTGGTCATCGCACCCGTTGAGAGAGCCGCGCAGCGAAATGCATGCTGCTAGAAATGTAGGACATAACTGGGGTATATTGGGTAACTAAGGCGTCTACTATTCTGCTCTAAAAGGGTCCAGTGCTCATAAAATGTCATTGGCCCGTGTGAAATTATATGGCCGGCCGTTGTCGCAAAATTTCGTTCAGACATAGTTTACATACCAGCGAAAATGCGGTATTCTGTACGTGAATATGAATAACATAATAGAGAAAGCAAGACTTTTGAAGTAATATTCAACGGTTCTTAAATTATTGTCCTAAACTATTTGTTAAACATTTACTTGTAATATCTTAGTTATAAATCAGTATGCATGCCAAACGCATGACTTCATCCCCTTGCCACAATTTTTTATTATATTCTAAGAAAAATTTAGCACTGGCCAATTTTCACTTAAGAAATGCTTTCACTTCCGTTCCATGATGGGAAAGCAAGAAAATGAACAAGCGAACATTAATAATAAAAAAGTCAGTAATCGTCGCAAAGTTTCAGAACTTCTGGCGATTTCTGGATATCTGTGAATGATATATTAATTCACCACCTATCAGGTAGCTTATAGACGAGGATGGCAGGTATGCCAACCAGAAAGGATTAAAAATTAAAAATTAAATTTTTTCAGTGTTACATACACAGATTTAAAAGTGAAAAATTCAGAATCTGCGGGTTCCGACGATGTTAGATCCCTTAAAATTTTCTTTAAAAAATTTAATTTAGGACCAAGGTAATGTATATTGTGAAGAGAAAGAGATGCGTCAAAACAGACTAAATTTCAGATTAACATTTAGAGTCATTTAGTGTATAAAAATTAATGATTAAATATAAGGAAAAATAGAAACTGCATAAATAAATATAAATATATAAATAATATAAATAACCTTGGAAATATAAAAAGGATCATTTTGACTTTTCCTGCCGATTTCTGTCGAGAAACGTGACGAAGGTGGTCAAAAATGGTCAAAAGTCCTGACTTTTTTTAAAGATTCCTCACTTTATTTTAGAAGAGAATTTATGCTCAGGAAATTTTTGATTCTCTGTGCAGCTAAAATTTCTAACAATTCTTATTTCGAATCATTCTAATAATTTTAAAATCGAATGTCTGAGTTCACCGAAAATATTTCGTTAACGCTCACCGAATTTTGGTTAATCTATCCGTCATTTTCAGTTACCCTGACCTGATCAGAGAGCCTGTGCTACCCATGCCGTACTTCAGTGAGTTTACATCTACATACTCTTTTAAAATATTGTAAATTATTAATGAAAGGATTTTTTAATTTTGTACAAATACACATTCCACTCTGAATACCATATTTTTGTGCACCCTAGTCAAGATATTGAAAAATGCCAGTTCTGATACAATTTAATTTAAAATTGCGATACCATCTGAATTATTCTCCTAATCTCACAAAAGCTTTTTCTGGAATACGTTCAATTTTTAACTGCCTCCAAATTTATCTGTAACGCGTACTAAGTTTGTTACTTTCTGTGCATGGACAAGATAATTGATTGAAATATATGATCTTTCTAGAAGATCACTTATTGTACAGAACGAAATGAGATTTCATTTAAAACAATACCAGAGCTTTTCTCGCTGTTGCTCATTTCTCGCACCTCTCGTTTACTGCAACACTAATAAATATATTCACTTCGGCATACTTAACGAATGTATGATCATCGATATGGAGACACGCACTTGTTCTGGAAAATGAAATTGGTTCTGAATACACTTCTTTTCAGTCACGTACTTCTATTGCAACTTCTAGCGTTCTTAATTTGAGCGTTTCACGTCGACATTGAACGAAAATGTTCGAATTAGAATTTTATTAGTACTTTCTGCGAAATGTACGGCTTACCGCTTTTTGCACTCGAGCTGCGTACGGACTCTGAGTTACACACTCTTGCGTCATAGAAAAACAAGAATTACTCCCCATAAAGGAATAATACGGAGACAGAGCTACCATGGTTTCTTCATTAGTTCATTCATCTGGTACTTTTATACGGTCATTTCTGGGGTAGTCATTTTTTCATATTTGAGTACTACATTTGGGGCTGCAAAATAAGAGGTCCGGTTCTGTGAATAGGATATCGTCCCGGAACAGGGAAATTTTGTTGAGAAAAGATGCAAAATATCAGATTCGATTGTATTGGTGCTTTCCTGTGAATTTCAGAGATAAAAGTGTCCCTACATACTTAAAATAGATCACATTCCGCGAAAAAACTAAAAAAAAAAATGTTGTTCTATTATCAATAGTCTAGGATCCTGACGATCAGATCTAAAAATGGTCAACATATAAATTAAAGTATACGTACATACTTGTAATTTCAACAAAATCCATTGTCCAAACTATAACAGATCTTGAGTTAGCACTTGACAAAGGTGATCCATTTTGACCAGAATTTACAGGTAAATGACCAGAGTAAAGTATTTGTAAATAAATCATTCCGGGGTTGGTGCAGAAGAAAGTTTCTAGCGAGAATTAATACAAGAGGACTTAATTCTGGGTAAGTTAAAAAATAAATGCTTCTACCCCTAATAGGTCCCGAGTAGCGACCTTCCAAATATACCTATTTATTGTTCTTTCTTCACTTAAAATCCGAAAGTCGGGTTTTTCGGAAGTCACTCGTTTCGTGGCTGTCACACGAGAAAGTTTTCAGAAGATAAACGAAAGAGGATTTGGTGACTAAATTGCGACGCGCAACAAACCTACGACCATTTTCTTAACATATAAGTTTTTATGTCAAGTAATAAAGATCAGCAAATTATTTAATTATCAAACTAATAATAATCAACCACTTGTAATCAATTAATAAATAATTGTTTTAATCAATAAATTTCCATCACCCATCAAATCTGCATTTACGGCATTTTTAAATACAATTTCTATTAAGAGCGCTTATTATAGATAAAAAAATTGTATCATTAGTAATCAATAAATAACCAATTTTTTAAATAAGTAAATTTCCATCACCCATCAAGTGAGCATTTTTTTGCATTTTTTACTAAAATTTCTATTAAGGAGGTTTATTATAAATTAAACATTACCATCTCATCATTTTTAATACATAAATAAATAATAATGATGTTTTTGGAATTTTTCACTGCAATTTCTGTTAAGGTGGTTTATTATAATTACCATAATACCAATCCACTAATAGAAATAGTTGTGCTACATTTTTAATGCTGCCTACGAATGATGAAAATGTAAAAAAACTATTTCTGCTAGTAATTTGGTATTTTGGTAATTATAATAAGCCCCCTAACAGAAATTGCTGTAAGAAAATCCAAAAACTGCATATTCTATGGGTAATGGAAATTTATTTATTTAAACAATTACTTATTTATTTATTCAAAATGATGACATTTTTCTTTTTAATTTACAATAAACCTCCCTAATAAAAATTTCAGTAATAAATATCAAAAAATGCATACCTTATGGGTGATGGAAATTCATTTATTTCAATAATCGTTTATTTATTGATTTAAAATGATTAAATATTTATTTTTGATTTATAATAAGCGTGCTTATTGGAAAGTTCATTAAAAATGACGAAAAATGCAAATTTGATGGGTGATGGAAATTTATTTATTAAAAAAATGATTTATGTATTAATTAAAAGTGGTTTGTAATTATTATTTTATAATTAAATAATTTATTGATCACTATTACTAAACTTGAAAACTTATATGTTGGAAAAATGGACGTAGTCTGTTCCGCCCCGAGTAAAAATAATTCGCCTTGGCTAAGTGTTCGTCCAAGACATAGTCAAGTTATAGTCAAGACGTTTTTGTAAATAATTTTTAAATAATGGAACCTGGAAATTTTGACCCTAGAAAATATTAAAGCCCTAAATTGGTAATATAACTTTCTTTAGAGAAAAACTTTTTTTCTTATAAAGACTTAAACTTCTCGTCTTAAGGTCGTACACCTAAGTCTTGAACTCAAAACTTACGTTTTCGACTATTAAGCCTCGCTCCTGGCCGCCAGCGAGACATAGCCGTCTTGGAGACGAACTCACGACGAGCCAAGTCGAATTCAAGACGAAATATTTTTACAAGGGTCTGTGCGATTATGTCACCAAATTGATTAAGGATACAAGATTATCTACTGTGGATAGAGAAATTATTTTTTTAACTTACACAGAATTAAGTCTTCTTCTGTTTATCTTCTTAGAACATTCTCGTGTGACGCCCATGGAACTAGTGATTAGCAAAAAACACGAATTTTAGATTTTCGGCAAAAAAAGAACAAAAATAAGTATTTTTGGAAGGTTACTTACTCGCAACCTCTTGGGAGTAACAACATTTTTTCTAACTCACGCAGAATTTAGTTCTCTTGTATTCATTCCCTAGGAACTTTTTTCTGCGACAACCACGAACGTGCTATTTACAAAAAACTGTACTCTGTACATTTACCTCTAAATTCAGGTCGAAATGGCTCACCTTTAGCAGGGGCTAACTCGCGATCTATTATAGTTAGGACAATCATTTTTTTTAATTACAGATATTTAGGTCTACTTTAATTCATTTGTTGAATATTTTTATATCTGGCCATCTGGATCTCAGCTAGAGAGAAACAAAAAAAAAGTAATTTCTACCAAAAAATCGGGGTTCTTTGAAAGGCCGTGAATCCTAGAATATTGATGCTAGAAAAAAGTTTTTTCTTTCGTTTTACGCAGAATTTTATCTACTTTACTTTTTAAGAGAAATTTTACCTGTTAAATGCACAGGAAAGCACCCATCCAATGGAATGTGATATTTTGCACCTTTTTCCAACAAAATTTCCATGCCCCGGGACGACATCCTGTTCACAGAACCTGACCTCTTATTATGCCCCCAGAAATTACCGGATTTGCACCATTTTGCCGACCAGGTGACTGGACTACATTTATTTGATTTAGCAATCCCCACGTGTACTCTTCTCACACAGGGAAGTTCGAGTGAACTAGCTTTTTAAAGTGAAGTACGCTTATCAATTTATGCATGTTTGTTTTCTTTTGCTTTCTTCGCGTAGTTTTTTAAGCTTTCAAGTGAAATGAGTGTGTGAAAGGTTTAAAATATAACGCACTCTTATCCCAGTTTCAACTGACTCGATATTTGTTTTCCAAGAATTGACGCCACGCGGCGGTTTCGGATGTGTTGAGCTGCGGGGGTCATGTGCCGGGATCACTGACGCGTGACCAGTGGCGGCGTACCATGGATTGGCACTCGGGGTGATTTTCTATTAAGACTAAATCGCGGATTCTTAGATCATGGCTACTGACTAAGCTGCTCCAGTGAATTATCACCCCTTGGTGCTTGGTGCCCGGGGTGAACCACCCCCGCCCCCCCTTTACGTCACAACTGTGCGTGACAAAACTGAAGCATAGCGATAGAGCGCAGTAGCCTAACGGCCTAGCTGGATAACTGCACTGTTAAAAAAGCGGATTCAAAATTAACTGCAAAGCATACACTATTAAAACTCCTACTGTTTTGAGGAAACGGCAAGCCGAGAAGAAGAAGAAGACGAATCAAAATGTAACTCTTCGAAAAGAATTTCATAACTGTGCTATCTGGAATTATTTCACTGAACTCCGTTCTGACCCTATAGTTGCCCCACAACACCAGCAGGAGTTCATTTTAAAGAGTAAATATCGATAAAAAGGAAAGTTTAAGCGAGTATTTTTTATTTAGAAATAGACTTTAGTACTCTGAATAGATATGATGGTAAAGATATTAGTGATCTTTATCTGTAAACCTGAATTCTTTAAATAACTTAATGTAAGCAACTCCAGTGCAGAAATTTTGCCGTGACCCCGGTCGGGGACGGATCGGGCAAAATCGGGCCCAGATTAGGGAATCCGACCGTAGCCAGATCCATCGTGAAACGCATGCCCCGATCGGAACCGAACCTGGTAGCCCGATCGGGATGCCCAGTCGGTCCCCGATTTGGCCCCGATCAAATTCCGGTTCAAAGCCCTGTTCTACATTATGGGAGATTTTTAACCTAAATAATTAATACATATAAATAAATAGGGTTAACACCTTGTAATTACGTTCACTCTTAACTTTACTGACGTGTACTCTTCTGTTGATCATCCCAGTCTTTCGCGTTTGCGAAAATTTTCTAATGTGAGAAAGCATTTCCTCTTCCGTAATCGTAAACTTGGTTCAAGCAAAGCTGCAAATAAATTATGAGAATTTGAATTTCAACCAAATGGTATAGCTACATTTTCGGATAAAACAACTATTTTTTACAACAAAAACGCAAGATTTCAACAAAATAAAGAACTTTTCAAACAAATAGTTGAATTTCAAACTGAAAAAAATTGATGTTCGAACAAAAAAAATATTTAGAAAAACTAATTTTGTACCAAAGAGACTTACTCCACAAAAAACATAATTTTAAATTAAATCGTTAAATTTAAACCAAAATATCCTTAAATAGTAATAAGTTCAACTTTGGAGCATGAATTTCCTATAGGATTAAAATTTTGATTTTCGCACAAGTCATTTTAAAAATATATAATTTAGACTTTAGAACAAGTTATCCCGTGTACAAAAAACCCCATTTGGCCCTATCACAAGTCGGGCACTAATCAGGGGCTAGTCGGGTTATTATTTTGACAAAGTACCCAGTTGGGGACTAGCCGGGGAATAGTTGGGCTTTTTTTTGTTAAAATTTCAGTCGGATCCTGGTCGGTGCTTTGTCAGGGGCTGGTCGGGCCTTTTTGTTCACTAGTTTCCGTGTGGGTAATCTTCAAGCTCTGTTCGGGAGCTAGTGGGGCTCTGGTCGGGTTATTCTTATGTTAAAGTTTTCGGTAAAGTGCTATAAAATGAGGTAATTTCTAAAAAAGGGTAATGATTTTTTTATTCTGAAAAACTTACGTATTTAAAATGTATTTTTTTCAAAGAAGATCTTGCGAAGAAACAAAGATGCTAAGAACAAATTACAATTCGATTGCAACATTTGTTAAGAAATATATTTTTAGCTTTTTCCTTACAATGTAGAAAACGTAAACAAAATAATAAATAAGCAGTAATCCTGAAATTGAGATGTAAAAAGGGTTCTATTGCCAAATTAAATACAGAAATTTGTAGCAAAATTATTAGTTTCCATAATCTGTTCAATTAATTCATTCACTGTCATGCACTACCATACTATAAATATTCAAGTTTCCCGCTCATTTTTGTTTATTTGATGATAATTTAGATTCCTATTGTGTCAACATAATTGTTGTCGACCTTTCGCAGTATACAATAGAAACATCAAAAAATGAAAATCGCATTTCGTCACACGCGTGATTAAAATAGATTTAGAAATTTGTTTGTGTGGTAAAAAAATTGT
>JAAAKG020033018.1:0-19487 GCA_010014905.2 Druon quercuslanigerum
TTCTGCAATTAAGCATCGTTATTGAGCGTTTGTCCGCGGCTGACTGCCGGAGGTTAATGGACTTATTCTTGGCACCCGAGGGCATGCCATAGAGAGGGCCTATAATCCGTTACGTAATTTAAGTACGGCCCCTTAATTAATAAATAATAAATAAATAAAAATAAATAAATGCCTAAAAATTATGAGCACTTTCAAATTAAATAAAAATAAAATTAAAACTATTTTCAGCTGGAAGGATTTCAACATCAAAGACTGCATAGAATTATTTTCATCCCCAGGATTTTATAAATATACTATCAGGAACCTAGGCCCAGGAATAAGGGAGTTGATGAAATCCATTTATTATCCTCTCGCTGTGAAAGAGGCACAGCATTTTTTGCAAGAACTTTCAGTCAAAGATGTCAAAAGGTATAAATATTTTAATTTAAAAAATTTTTTTTCCCTTTGTTTTTCTTATTTATTGAAAATGCAAAAATGGTATTTTCAAAAACGTACAGTTTTTTTTTCATATAGAAAGAGTTTAACATTTAACGAATCAAAATTTAATTTTTAATTTTATTCAATTTTCAACAGTTGAAAATGAAAGTAAATTCAATATTTTAATTAAATTCTGAATTGTGGAAAATTCAACTGTTGCGAATTCAATTAGTAATTTGCATTAACAATATATAAATTTTAGTATTGGATTTTTTTAAAAATATTAAATGTCTTAAAATTGAACAGTTAGAAATTAAAGAAAATTAAAAATTAAATTTTTTAATTGAACATTTACCAGATGTTAAAAATTCAATTTTTAATTGTCTTTGATTTGCAACAGTTAAAAATTTAATTTAATTTTTATCAATTTAACATTGCAGTGTTGAAAATTAAAATGTTCTTTTTTTAGATTTTTACCAGTAGCAGTTGATAATATAAGAGAATTGAAAATTCAATTTTTAACAATTTAACATTTACATGTTGAAAATTCATATTGTTATTTTCTTCAGTTTTCAACAGCTAGAAGTTGAACAGTTCAATTTTCTTTAATTTTGATAATAGTTGAAAATTTAAGTATTGAAAATTTATCTGTTAAAAATCCAATTAGTAATTTAGATCAATTTTAAGGTGTTTAGTTTTGTACAGTTGAATTTCTAATAGTTGCATTTTTTCATTTTCCAGCAGCTGGATTTTTAACAATTAAGCATTTAACTGTTGAAATTTTAATTTATAATTTTCTTTATTATTCAGCAATGGAATTTTCTACCATTTTCAACAGTTTAAAGTTGGGCAGTTAAAAACTAGACTACAATGAAAATTGAACTTTAAACAGTTGAGCAGTCGTCTGTTGTGAATTAAAATAATGGAAATTTAACAGCTGTATATTTAGTTTTCTTTAATTTTCAGCAGTTTAAATTTCAACAGTTTAAACTTTCAATTTTAAATTTTCTGTTATTTAAAACAGTACAAAATTAATTTTTTGATTTGATTTTAAAGACTTAAATATTCAACTGTTAAAAAATAAGTTCTCCTCAATTGTCAATTTTTAATTCAATTGTCTTCAATTGTCAATTGTCTGTTCAATTTTATTTAATTTTCAACATTTGAGAATTTTGATTTTCTACTCTTCAGTTTTTTAATTTATTAACATTAGAATTTATAACAATTTAATATTCAAATGTTGAACATTCAATTCTTTTCAATTTCCTGTAATTTCCAAAGTTTGAAATTAAATTTTCTTCAATTTTCCACAATTTAATTTTTTTCCATTTTGAACAGTTGAAAAAAAAGAAAATTGAATTTTTAAATTTGTCATTCAACTATTGGAAATTCAACGGATAAAAATTCAATTTTTTATTTTCTTCAATTTTCAACAGTAAAAAATTAAACTATCAACTCTTGAAAACTAAACTAATGTCAATTCGACTGTTGTATATATTTATTTTTAAAAGTGGAATTTTCCATTTTTTTAAAAAGTTTTCAGTAGTTTAAATTTCAACAGTTTCAAATTAAAATTTCCTGCGATTTAAAACATTTGAAAAATCAATTTTCTTCAATTTTCAACCGTTCACTTTTCTTTAATTTTCAACAGTTGAAAATGAAAAGAGGATCTTAAATTTAATTTTATACTATGAATTTTTTCATTTTTCGACAGTAGAATTTTTAACAGTTTAGCATTCAGATGTTAATAATTCAATTGGTAATTTTCTATCATTTTCAACAGAATAAAATCAAATTTTTAATTTTCTGCAATTTTTAGCTGTTTAATTTTCTTCTATTTTCAACAGTAGAAAATTGTACATTGATAATTGAGGAGAATTGAAAATTGAAATTTTCAATTGAATTTTTTAACATTAAGAGTAACAGTTTAGAACAAAATTTATAAATTTTCTGCAACTAAAACAATTGAAAGTTCAATGTACAATTTTTAAAAAGTTACCATTTAATAGTTGAAAATTAAATTTTAAATTTTTTTCATTTTTCAACAGTTGAAAATTGAAAAGTTAAAAATAAGAAAAAATTGTAATTTCTGTTTATATTTTTAACAATTGAGCACTCAACTTTTGAGAATTAACTAATGGAAATTCAACTGTTGTATATTTAATTTTTTTCAACTTTCAGTAGTTAAATTTTTCTTCATTTTTCAAAAGTTGAATTTTCTTCAATTTTCAACAGTCCAAAATTGAACACTATTTTCTGCAATTTAACATAATTGAAAATAAAATTTATAAATTGAATTTTTAAGACTTAAACGTGGAACTGTTGAAAAATAAATTTTCTTTAATTTTCAACAATTCACTCTTCTTTAATTTTCAACAGTTCACTTTCCTTTAATTTTTAACAGATGAAAGTTAAAAAGGATTGAAAATTTAATATTTTGTATTGTATTTTCAATGGTTGAACAATCAACTGTTTAGAAATTATTTATTATCTTGGTGTTGAAAAGAGAACTGAAATCTTTTGTGGATGAAAGTATAAGAAAAAAATGATTTTTATTAAAAATTCATCTGTTTTAGTGCAAGTTTCATATTTTTTGGATAAAAATGAAACTATTTTGTAGAAAATTTAATTATTTTTTTAAAGATTCTTCTGTTTAAATTGAAATGTCAATTTTTTTGTCTAGGAACTTATTTTTTGTTACAAAATTACAAACGTTGTTCGTGAAAAGTCAACTAAAGTCTTTCTCAACTGAAAATGATTTTTTTTTTATTTATCTTTTTGATTTAAAAATTCATGTTTTAGTAGATTTTTCTTTTTTTATGAAAATGTCACTTTTTGGTTGAAAATTCGGCTGTTTTTTTGAAAATTGAACTATTGTTTAGAAAAATTTACTTTTTGTTTAAATTTAATATTTTGGCGTTGAAAAGAGAACTGAAATATTTTCTGGATGAAAGTTCAGTCAAAAAAAATTATTTGGTATAAAATTCAACTATTTTTTTGAAGGTTCGTCTTTTTAAATTGAAAATTCCAGTTTTTTGTAGAAACTTATTTCTTGTTACAAAATTAAAAATGTTGATCGTGAAAAGTCAACGGAAATCTTCTTCAACAGAAAATTAAAATATTTTTTTATAATTTATCTTTTTGATTTAAAAATTCATGTTTTAGTAGATTTTTCTTTTTTTGATGAAAATTTCACTTTTTGGTTGAAAATTCTGCTGTTTTGTTAAAAATTTAAATATTCCGTAGAAAATTTTACTTTTTGTTTAAATTCAATATCTTGGCGTTGAAAAGAGAACTGAAATATTTTCTGAATAAAAGTTCAATTAAAAAAAATTATTTTAAATAAAAACTCATCTGCTTTAGTACAAATTTCACATTTTTTGGATAAAAATGAAACTGCTTGGTAGAAAATTCAAATATTTTCTTAAAGCTTCGTCTTTTTAAATTAAAAATTCAATTTTTGTGTAGAAACTTATTTTTTGTTAAAAAATTCATGTTTTGATCATGCAGAGTCAACTAAAATCTTTTTCAACAGAAAATTAAAATATTTTTTTATAACTTATCTTTTTGATTTGAAAATTCATGTTTTAGTAGATTCTTCTTTTTTTATGAAAATGTCACTTTTTGGTTGAAAATTCTGCTGTTTTGTGAAAATTGAACTATTTCGTAGAAAATTTACTTTTTGTTTAAATTCAATATTTTGATGTTGAAAAGAGAACTGAAATATTTTCTGGATGAAAGTTCAGTTAAAACAAAATTGTTTTTATTAAAAATTCATCTGTTTTAGTACAAATTTCATATTTTTTGGATAAAAATGAAACTATTTTGTAGAAAATTCAACTATTTTGTTAAAGATTCGACTTTCTCCCTTGAAAATTAAAATAATTAAAATTAAAAAATTAAAAAATTAAAAATTAAAAAAATTAAAATAATTTTTTAAAATTTATCTTTTGGATTTAAAAATTCATGTTTTAGTAGATTGTTCTTTTATGAAAAAAATTTTGAAAAATTGTTGAAAAGAGAACTGAAATATTTTCTGGATGAAAGTTCAGTTAAAAAAAATTATTTTGTATAAAATTCAACTATTTTTTTGTAGGTTCGTCTTTTTAAATTGAAAATTCCAGTTTTTTTTAGAAACTTATTTCTTGTTACAAAATTAAAAATTTTGATCGTGAAAAGTCAACGGAAATCTTCTTCAACAGTAAATTAAAATATTTTTTTATAATTTATCTTTTTGATTTAAAAATTGATGTTTTAGTAGATTTTTCTTTTTTTGATGAAAATGTCACTTTTTGGTTGAAAATGTCACTTTTTGGTTGAAAATTCTGCTGTTTTGTTAAAAATGTATCTATTCCGTAGAAAATTCTACTCTTTGTTTAAATTCAATATTTTGGTGTTGAAAAGAGAAGTGAAATATTTTCTGGATAAAAGTTCAATTAAAAAAAATTATTTTAAATAAAAATTCATCTGTTTTAGTACAAATTTCATATTTTTTGGATAAAAATGAAACTATTTTGTAGAAAATTCAACTATGTTGTTAAAGATTCGTCTTTTTAAATTTAAAATTCAATTTTTTTGTAGAAACTTATTTTTTGTTAAAAAATTCATATTTTGATCATGAAAAGTCAACTGAAATCTTTTTCAACAGAAAATTAAAATATTTTTTTATAATTTATCTTTTTAATTTAAAAATTCATGTTTTAGTTAATTTTGCTCCTTTTTATGAAAATTTCACTTTTTGGTTGAAATTAATAATTAAGCAATAAATAACATAAAAAGCATTAAATAAATTATTTGCATCAATTTCTAACAGTTTGATTACCAATAGTTGAATTTTTTTCCTCGTGATTTTCCAATTTTTTTAAATTTCTGCAGTTTATAATTTAATTTATAAGAATTGAACATTCCGCCGTTGAAAAATTCAATTTGTCATTTTCTTCAATTTTCGGCAGTTGGATTTTCTTTATTATTCATTAGTAAAAAATTAAAAAGAATTCCAAATTTAATTTTCATTTAATTTTTATGAAATTTCGTTTAACTTTCAATTTTATTCAATTTTCAAAAGTTTGAAATTAAATTTTTAACAGCATCAACATTAAACTGTTGAATATGAAATTTTCTTTATTTTTTAACCATAGAATTTTCGAAAGTTTTATTTCCAAAAATTGAGTTTTTTTGCGTTAAGATTTTACATTTTTAAAAGAATTTCAGCAATTTAAAGTCCAACCGTTTAAAAATCAATTTTCAATTTTATTTTATTTTTAAATGTGTAAAATTGAATTTTTCAATTGATTTTTGAACAGTTTGATTACCAATAGTTGAATTTTTTTCCTCGTGATTTTCCAATTTTTTTAAATTTCTGCAGTTTAAAATTTAATTTATAAAAAGTGAACATTTAGATGTTGAAAAATTCAATTTGTCATTTTCTTCAATTTTCGGCAATTGGATTTTCTTTATTATTCATTAGTAAAAAATTAAAAAGAATTCCAAATTTAATTTTCATTTAATTTTTATGAAATTTCGTTTAACTTTCAATTTTATTCAATTTTCAAAAGTTTGAAATTAAATTTTTAACAGCATCAACATTAAACTGTTGAATATGAAATTTTCTTTATTTTTTAACCATAGAATTTTCGAAAGTTTTATTTCCAAAAATTGAGTTTTTTTGCGTTAAGATTTTACATTTTTAAAAGAATTTCAGCAATTTAAAGTCCAACCGTTTAAAAATCAATTTTCAATTTTATTTTATTTTTAAATGTGTTAAAATTGAATTTTTCAATTGATTTTTAAACAGTTTGATTACCAATAGTTGAATTTTTTTCCTCGTGATTTTCCAATTTTTTTAAATTTCTGCAGCTTAAAATTTAATTCATAAGAAGTGAACATTCAGCTGTTCACGAGTAAAAAATTAAAAAGAATTTAAAATTAAATTAAAAATTTTTTATTTATTGAGAATTCAAAAATTAAAGAGAATTCAACATTCAATTTTATACACTTTGATTTCCAATAGTTGATTTTTTTCTTTCTATTTTTCAATAGAAGAATTTTTAACGTTCGAACATTCTGAAGTTGAAAAATCAATTTTTTTTATTTGTCCACAATAGAATATTCAAAAGTTTTGTTTCCAACAATTAAGTTTTTTTGCAGCAAGATTTTAAATTTTTGAAAGAATTTCAGGAATTTGAATTCCAACCATTTAAAAATCAATTTCCAATTTTATTTTATTTTTAACTCTTTAAATTCAAATTTTGCATTCGTTTTTTAACAAGATTAACAAGATTAAAAATTCAACAATTGAAAATTTATTTTAAATTCAATTTGCAATTTTCTTCAATTTTTAACGAGATTTTCATTTTTTTTTTATTTTCAAAAGTAGAAAATGAAATTGAATTTTTAAGAGTTGAACGTTTAATATTTTTAAAGTTAATTAATTTCAAATTATTTAAATAATTTAAAATTATTTAGCTAATAATAACTAAGCAATTAATAACATAAAAAGAATTCAATAAATTATTAGCATTGAATTATTCAAATAATTTTTATTTCCGATATATTTTTTTCGTAATTTGCACTTTCCTTTCTGTTACATGAATTTAGTAATCAACTAATAACTCATTAATCAGTTCAAAACATAAAAATAACATCGAAGAATTATTTTCATTAAAAAACATTATTGATTCTTATTTTATATTTTCCTTGAAACTCAAAATTGCATTTCTTAAAAAGAATATTTATTTTTTCAGTTTGTCTTTTAAACCAATTCCAGAAAAAATTAAAATATATTAATAGTTATAACCAAACAAAAAATTCATAAATTGTAATTTTAAAATGATAAAAAATCAATAATCCCTTAGTTTTTACGCTAAAGAGCTCAAATAAAAAATTTTTCCTCATTTTACACTAAAATTGTTGAAAATTTTTTATTATTTTTTTTATTTCAGAGGACCAGCTGGAGTAAGAGCTCAGGCAATGACTGACGATGGAAAATTGGTGGATGATTTCGTATTTGACGGAGGAAAAGGAAGCATCGGAAGCCGAGTAATGCACGTACGAAATGCCCCATCACCAGCTGCAACCAGTAGTATGGCGATAGCAAAATTCATTTCCGACAAAATCGAAAACGAATTCAAGTTTTAGTCCTTTATCTAATTTTTGCATTAATTTTTTTTTTTATTCTAACTCCTTATGTCCCTTGAGAAGGACTAAATTTAAAATTTTTGCATTAATTTTTTTTTTTATTCTAACTCCTTATGTCCCTTGAGAAGGACTAAATTTGTACATAATTTAAAGTCTTAAGAGGTAATTATAATGCAGATACAAATTTACAACTTCGATGGTCTCGAAATTCATTCCAATAGAGATTTTCGTCTCGATAGATTTTTTTTAGAAAGCAGAATAAAAATAGAAGAGAAATTTTAAATGTGAGACGGTGTATATTTACAGGTGTAACTTTTGCAGGAAAACATTGTTCACAAGCCTTCCTCTCTCTTTATGTACAATATGGACAATAACATTATTTATAATTATCACGAATTAATCTTTGCAGTTCAGAGATTATCACATTTTGCCACTTGTACGTTAAAATTCTTTTATAAATCTTAGCTGTCTTACAGATTATAAATGCCAACTTTGAATTTAAATTTCAAAGTTGTGCTGGAAAAAGGCCTCGGACATAAAATTATAACATAAAATTTGGAAACTATATAAAAATTAAAGGAAATTGAATTTTTTAAGAGTTGAGCACTCAAGTGGTGGCAATTCAATTCTCAATTTGCTAAAGTTTTTAGCAGTTCAATTTTCTTCATTTTTTTTAAACAGAATTTTCAAACATTTTATTTCCAAAAGATGAGTTTTTTTGCAGTAATATTTTACATTTTTGAAATAATTTCAGCAATTTGAATTCCAAGTGTTTTATAATCAATTTTCAATTTTATTTTATTTCTAACTATTTAAAATTGAAATTTTTCATTCATTTTTTAACAATGTGAAAATTCAACTGTTAAAAATGTAACTGTTTGAAATTTAATTTTTAATTTTCTTCAACTTTTCACAGCGTGATTTTCAATTTTTTTACATTTCAGAAGTTGAAAATTCAAAAGTTTGAAATGGAATTTGAACACTATGAACATTCAACTGTTAAAAATTCAATTCATAATTTTCTTTATTTTTAACAGTTTGATTACCCATAGTTGAATTTTTTACAGAAATATTTTTATTTTTTTTCATTTTTGAGTAGTTTTCAGTTTTTACAGTTGAAAATCAAATTGGATTTTTAAGAATTGAACAACCAACTGTTAAACATTTAACTGTTAAAAATTCAATTTTTTATTTTCTTCAATTTTCAGCCGTTCGCTTATCTTTAGTTTTTAACCGTAGAAAATTAAAGAGAATTTAAATTGTTATTTTTATTTAATTTCATTTAATTTTCAATTTTATTCAATTTTCAAACATTTTAAATTGAATTTTTAACAGAATCATTATTCAACTGTTGAAAATTAAATGTTTAATTTCCTTCATTTTTCTACAGTTGAATTCTTTTTAAATTTTTAACAGTTTAATATATAAAAAGTTAAAAATTAAAGAGAATTGAAAATTGAGTTTTATACACTTCAATTTCCAATTATTGATGTTTTTCTATTTTTTAATCGTAGAATTTTTAACAGTTGAACATTCTACTGTAGAAAATTCAAGTTTTGCCTTTTAAAAAAAAAGAATTTTTTAAAGTTTTATTTCCAACGGTAGAGTTTTTTTTTAAAATAAAATTTTACATTTTTGAAAGAATTTCAGCAATTTGAATTCCAAGTGTTTAAGAATCGATTTTCAATTTTATTTTATTATTAACTGTTCAAATTTGAAATTTTGCATTGTTTTTTAACAATATGAACATTCAACTGTTAAAAATTTAATTAATTTCATTTAAGTTTCAATTTTATTCAATTAAAAAATTTTGACATTGAATATTTAACAGAATCAACATTAAACTGTTGAAAATTAAAAGTTTAATTTTCTTCAATTTTCAGCAGTTAAATTTTCTTCAATTTTTAACAGTTAAATATATAAAAAGTTAAAAATTAAAGAGAATTGAAAATTGAATTTTATATACTTCAAGTTCCAATTAATGATTTTTTCCCTATTTTTTAATATAAATTTTAACAATTTAACATTCTACTGTAGAAAATTCAATTCTTATGATTTTTCAAAAAAAGAATTTTCTAATGTTTTATTTTCAAAAGTTGAGGTTTTTTGCAGTAAGATTTTACATTTTTTAAAGAATTTCCGCGATTTGAATTTCAACCGTTTAAAAATCATTTTTCAATTTTATTTAATTTTTTCCTGTTTAAAATTGAAATTTTGCATTCATTTTTCAACAATGTGAACATTTAATTTTTAATGTTCTTCGACTTTTCACAGCGTGATTTTCAATTTTTTACATTTCAGAAGTTGAAAATTCAAAACTTTGAAATGGAATTTGAACAGTATGAACATTCAATTGTTAAAAATTCAATTCATAATTTTCCTTATTTTTAAAAAGTTTGATTACCAATAGTTAAATTTTTTACAGCGAGATTTTTATTTTTTTTCTACTTTTCAGTAGTTTGAATTTTTACAATTTTCAATTCAATTTTATCAGTTTTCTGCAGTTTAAAATTCTTCAATTTTTACAGTTTAAAGTTAAATTAGATTTTTAAGAGTTGAACAATCAACTATTAAATATTTAACTGTTAAAAATTCAATTTTTGATTTTCTCTAATTTTCAGGCGTTCGATTATCTTTAGATTTGAACCGTAGAAAATTAAAGAGAAGTTAAATTTAAATCTTCATATAATTTTTATTCAATTTCATTTAGTTTTGAATTTTCAAAAGTTTGAAATTGAATTTTTAACAGAATCAACATTCAACTTTTGAAAACTAAATTTTTTATTTCTTTCAATTTTCAACAGTTTAATATATAAAAAGTTAAAAATTAAAGAGAATTGAAAATTGAATTTTATACACTTCAACTTCCAATTAATGACTCTTTTCCTATTTTTTAAAAGTAGGATTTTTAACAGTTGAACATTCTACTGTAAAAAATTCAATTCTTATCACTTTCCAAAAAAGAATTTTCTAAAGTTTTATTTTCAACAGTTTAGTTTTTTGCAGTAAGATTATAGATTTTTTAAAAAGTTTCAGCAATTTGAATTCTGAGTGAATAAAAATCAATTTTAAATTTTATTTTATTTCTAATTGTTTAAAATTCAAATTTTACATTCATTTTTTAACAATGTCAAAATTCAACTGTTAAAAAAAGATTTTCAGTTTTGTTAAATTTCAGAAGTTTGACTTTCAGAAGTTGAAATTTCAAAAGTTTGAAATAGAATTTTTAATAGTATAAACATTCAACTGTTAAAAATTCAATAGGTTTATATGTTGGAAATCACTTGCATTTTTTTGTACACTCTTGCAACTTTTTCAATTAAAAAAAAAATTTTTAAACTATTTTAAACCCTACAAGACCCTTTGAAATCCCTGAAATCAGTTAAATTGTTTAAATACCTTGGAATCGGTTTATATGTTGGAAATCTCTTGCATTTTGTAGAAAACTCTTGGTAGTTTTTCAATTTTTAAAAACTATTTTAAACAATTTTAAACCCTATAAAATCCTTTGAAATCACTGAAATCAGTTATTTTTTTTAAACCCCTTGGTGTCGGGTTATATGTTGGAAATCTCTGGCATTTTTTAGAAAACTCTTGCAATTTTTTCAATTTTTCAACTATTTTAAACTATTTTAAACCCTATAAAATCCTTTGAAATCCCTGAAATCAGTTAAATTGATTAAACTCCTTGGAATCGGTTTAACTATTAGAAATCTCGTGAAATTTTTTGGAAAACCCTGCAACTTTTTAAAAATATTCTAAAACATTTGAAACATGATTAAATCCTTTCAAATCCCTAAAATCAGTTCAAATCCTTTAAATGGTTTCAATCCCTTACAATCGGTTTAAATGTTGGAAATCTCGAAAAAATTTTAACAGGCCTTGAATTGTTTTCAAATATTTTGAACTATTTTAAACTATTTTAAACAATTTTAAACTATTTTAAACCCTATAAAATTCTTTGAAAACCCTAAAATCAGTTATATTGTTTAAAACTCTTAGAATCGGTTTAACTGTTGGAAATCTCGTGAATTTTTTTGCGAAACCCTGGCATTTTTAAAAAATGTTCTAAAAGATTTGAAATATTATAAAATCCTTTCAAATCCCTAAAATCAATTCAAATCCTTTAAATTTTTTACTTTTTTAAACCCTATAAAATCCTTTAAAATCCCTAAAATCAGTTAAATTATTTAAACTCCTTGAAAACCGTTACAATGTTCGAAATCTCGAAAAAATTTTAACAGGCCTTGAAATGTTTTCAAATATTTTAACTATTTTAAACTATTTTAAACCCTATAAAATTCTTTGAAAACCCTAAAATCAGTTATATTGTTTAAAACTCTTAGAATCGGTTTAACTGTTGGAAATCTCGTGAAATTTTTTTCGAAACCCTGGCATTTTTAAAAAATGTTCTAAAAGATTTGAAATATTATAAAATCCTTTCGAATCCCTAAAATCAGTTCAAATCCTTTAAATTTGTAACTATTTTAAACCCTATAAAATCCTTTAAAATCCGTAAAATTAGTTAAATTATTTAAACTCCTTGGAAACGGTTTAAATGTTGGAAATCTCGAAAATTTTTTAACACGCCTTGAAATGTTTTCAAATATTTTAAACTATTTTAAACTATTTTAAACTATTTTAAACCCTATAAAATCCCTTGAAACCCCTAAAATCAATTTAAATCTTTTAAATTGTTTAAACCCCTTGGATTCGGTTTAAATGTTGAAAATATCTTGAATTTTTTAACAAGCCCGGAAATGTTTTCAAATATTTTTAATGACTTTAAACTAAATAATAATAATAATAAAATCCTTTTAAATCCCTAATATTAGTTCAAATCCTTTAAATTGTTTAAACCCCTTGGAATCTGTTTAAATTTTGAAAATCTCTTGAATTTTTTAACAAGTCCAGAAATGTTTTCAAATATTTTTAAAGACTTGAAACTAAATAATAATAATAATAAAATCCTTTAAAATCCCTAATATCAGTTCAAATCCTTTAAACTGTTTAAAGCCCTTGGAATCTGTTTAAATTTTGAAAATCTCTTTAATTTTTTAACAAGCCTTGAAATGTTTCCAAATATTTTTAACTATTTTAAACTATTTTAAACCCTATACAATCCTTGGAAATCCCTGAAATCAGTTAAATTGTTTAAGCCCCTTGGAATCGGATTAACTGTTGAAAATCTCGTGACATTTTTTGGAACACCCTGCCACTTTTAAAAAAAATTCTAAAACATTTGAAACATTATACAATCCTTTCAAATCCCTAAATTCAGTTCAAATCCTTTCAATTGTTTAAATCCCTTACAATTGGTTTAAATGTTGGAAATCTCCTGAATTTATTTAGAAAACTCTTCAAATATTTTGAACTATTTTAAACTATTTTAAACCCTATAAACTCCTTTGAAAACCCTAAAACCAGTTATATTGTTTAAACCTCTTAGAATCGCTTTAACTGTTGGAAATCTCGTGAAATTTTTTTCAAAACCCTGGCATTTTTAAAAAATGTTCTAAAAGATTTGAAATATTATAAAATCCTTTCGAATCCCTAAAATCAGTTCAAATCCTTTAAATTTGTAACTATTTTAAACCCTATAAAATCCTTTAAAATCCGTAAAATTAGTTAAATTATTTAAACTCCTTGGAAACGGTTTAAATGTTGGAAATCTCGAAAATTTTTTAACACGCCTTGAAATGTTTTCAAATATTTTAAACTATTTTAAACTATTTTAAACTATTTTAAACCCTATAAAATCCCTTGAAACCCCTAAAATCAATTTAAATCTTTTAAATTGTTTAAACCCCTTGGATTCGGTTTAAATGTTGAAAATATCTTGAATTTTTTAACAAGCCCGGAAATGTTTTCAAATATTTTTAATGACTTTAAACTAAATAATAATAATAATAAAATCCTTTTAAATCCCTAATATTAGTTCAAATCCTTTAAATTGTTTAAACCCCTTGGAATCTGTTTAAATTTTGAAAATCTCTTGAATTTTTTAACAAGTCCAGAAATGTTTTCAAATATTTTTAAAGACTTGAAACTAAATAATAATAATAATAAAATCCTTTAAAATCCCTAATATCAGTTCAAATCCTTTAAACTGTTTAAAGCCCTTGGAATCTGTTTAAATTTTGAAAATCTCTTTAATTTTTTAACAAGCCTTGAAATGTTTCCAAATATTTTTAACTATTTTAAACTATTTTAAACCCTATACAATCCTTGGAAATCCCTGAAATCAGTTAAATTGTTTAAGCCCCTTGGAATCGGATTAACTGTTGAAAATCTCGTGACATTTTTTGGAACACCCTGCCACTTTTAAAAAAAATTCTAAAACATTTGAAACATTATACAATCCTTTCAAATCCCTAAATTCAGTTCAAATCCTTTCAATTGTTTAAATCCCTTACAATTGGTTTAAATGTTGGAAATCTCCTGAATTTATTTAGAAAACTCTTCAAATATTTTGAACTATTTTAAACTATTTTAAACCCTATAAACTCCTTTGAAAACCCTAAAACCAGTTATATTGTTTAAACCTCTTAGAATCGCTTTAACTGTTGGAAATCTCGTGAAATTTTTTTCAAAACCCTGGCATTTTTAAAAAAAATTCTAAAAGATTTGAAATATTATAAAAGCCTTTCAAATCCCTAAAATCAGTTTAAATCCTTTAAATTGTTTAAACCCTGTAGAATCAGTTTAAATGTTGGAAAACTCTTGAATTTTTTTAAAAACCTTGAAATGTTTTCAAATATTTTTAACTATTATTTTAAACTATTTTAAACCCTATAAAATTCTTTGAAATTCCTGAAATCAGTTAAATTGTTTAAAGCCCTCGTAAACGGTTTAAATGTTGGAAATCTCACGAATTTTTGAGAAAGTCCTTGAAATCTTAAAAAATCTATTCAAATTTTAATTTTTGAGATCGACCAGTCCGAGGCCTGGGGGAAAAATATAGGAGTTCCACTGGAATTTTTTTATATGATTCTGAGTCCTTTTGGCGATATGAGAAGCCGTCGTCCTACAAAATCCCAGGCGGCTGTCGCATGAAAACTCATATTTGTTACGACCACCAGATACTCGGCGAGCGCAAACATCGAGTAAACTGAAATTAAAATTTGTATTTAGTTCCGTTTCTCAAAGTTGCAATAATTTCTATTTAAAAATTTTAAAAATCGATTCTTTTCTTGATATTATAATTTTCGAATTCAAATATAAAAGAAAAAAATGGAATATATCGGTATTGATAGCATGCAATATTAAAAAGAAGGCAGATATGGAATTATCCAAATCTTTTAAATTATCTTATCTGTTTAAAAAATTTTTAATTCCAGAGATGAGTCTCTGAATTTTTAATCTATCACTCTCTTAGAGACTGTACTTAAATTACGACATTTATGCCAACAACAAATCTAAAAAAAAGTCAGAGAATTTTATTGCACAGGGAAAAGTCAGGGATTTAGAATAAAAAAATCTTGTAAAAGTCAGGGAATTTCTACAATTTCAAATAACTAGCTTGCATATTTATAACTTGCATTCACATTTCTTTCTTTGCAGTTGCTTCTTCCTGAAGTATATATTTTTAGTTATAAATTTTCTTATTGGTTTGAAAATTCAACAATTTTATTACAAAACTTATCCTTTTTGGTTGTAAATTCAAGTATTTTGTTGAAAATTCATCCTTTGGAGTTGAAAATTCAACTATTTCGTAGAAAACAAAGTTTTTGAATTTTTGGAGATATATTGATCGATTAAAATCTTTTTGAATGAAAATTAAACTATTTTTTTTAAATTAAAAAATTCATCTATTTTAGTAAAAATTTTATCTTTCATAGATAAAAATTCAACTGTTTTCTTGAAAATTCAACAAATTTTTAAAGTCATCCTTTTTGATTGAAAATTCAAATATTTTCGCATTGAAAAGTAAACTGTTTTTTTTGTAGCTGAAAATACAGCCATTTTTTTACAATTTGTTTTTTTTTTAATTCATCTGGCTTAAATAACAATACAAAAAGTTAGTTCAAAATTCAACAATTTTGATAAAAAATAGTCCAGTTCAACATTCAACTTTTTAAAAAATTTGTTTCTTGGAAGTAAACTAATATTTTGATAATATAAAGGTCAACTGAAATATTTTTTGAATGAAAATTTGTCCTTTTAGTTAAAAAATTAATATTTTAGTAGAAATGTCCTCTTTCTTAGATAAAAATTTAACAGCTTCGTTGAAAAAACAAAAATTTTTGTTTTAAAATCATCCTTTTTGCTTAACAATTCCGCTGTTTTTTTTATAATCCAACTATTTTGTAGAAAATTTACTTTCTCTTTAAAATTCATATTTTGATGTTGAAAAATTAATTTTTTTTAGATGAGAATACAACTGCAAATATTTGCTTAAAAAATCAACAATTTTGATAAAAAATCGTCCGTTTTCGTTAAAAATTCAATATATTTTAAAATTTGTTTTCATTTTTTAGTTAAATTCATATGCTGGTTATGAAAAGGTCAAATGAAATCTTTTTTGAATAAAAATTTAAATCTTTTTTTTGGAAATTTGCCTCTTTAATTAAAAAATTCATCTATTTTTGCAGACATTTTTTCTTTCTTAGATGAAAATGTAACAGTTTGGTAGAAAATTTAACAATTTTGTTTTAAAATCATCCTTTTTTGTTAATAATTCCGCTGTTTTGTTGAAAATTCAACTATTTCGTAAAAAAAATTTCTCTTTAAAATTCATATATTGGTGTTGAAAAATTTAACTTTTTTTCGATCAGAATACAACTATTTTTTATTTGTCTTTTTATTTACAAAAAATTAATATGTTTTAGTAGAAATTCCATCTTTCTTGGATAAAAACACAAATATTTGTTTGAAAAATCAACAATTTTGATAAAAAATCGTCCGTTTTCATTAAAAATTCTAGTTAAAGGACAAATGAAATCTTTTTTAAATGAAAATTAAACTATTTTTTTGTGAATTTGTCTTTTAAATTAAAAAATTCATATATTTTAGTAGAAATTTTATCTTTCATGAATAAAAATACAATTGTTTTCTTGAAAATTCGACATTTTTTTAAAAAGTCATTATTTTTGGTTGAATATTCAATTATTTTGTTGAAAATTCACTTCTTTAAAATTTATGTTTTGGCCCTGAAAAGTAAACTGTTTTTAAAAATAAAAATACAGCCATTTTTTGACAATTCGGCTTTTTGTTAAAAAGTTCATCTATTTTAGTAGAAAATTTTCCGTTTTCGCTAAAAATTCAATTTTTAAAAAACTTTTTTTTATTTGAAAATTTGTTTTTTAAATTTAAAAATCTATTTATTTTTGCAGAAGTTTCAACCTTCTTAGATACAAATGCAACAGTTTGGTTGGAAATTTAAAAAAAATTTGTTTTAAAATCATCCTTTTTGGTTAAATATACTTTCACTTTAAAATTCATATTTTGGTGTTAAAAAATTTACTTTTTTTAGCTCAGAATACAACCATTTTTTTATTTGTCTTTTTATTTTAAAAACTCAACTATTTTAGTAGAAATTCCATCTTTCTTGGATAAAAATGTAAAAAATTGGTTTAAAAATCAACAATTTTGACAAAAAAATCGTCCGTTTTCATTAAAAATTCAATATTTAAAAAAAATTTTTTTTAGTAAAATTCATATGTAGGTCATAAAAAGCACAATTGAAATCTTTTTTTAATGAAAATTTAATTATATTTTTTAATAATTCTCTTTTACATGAAAAAATTGATCTATTTTAGTATAAATTTGATCTTTCATGGATAAAAACGCAATTGTTTTCTTAAAAATCAAACCATTTTTTAAAAAGTCATCTTTTCTGATTGAAAATTCAATTATTTTGTAGAAAATTTCCTTGTTTAAAATTCATGTTTTGGCATTGAAAAGTAAACTGTTTTTTTTTTTTTTAGATGAAAACACAGCCTATTTTGGATAATTTGTCTTTGTGTTAAAAAATTCATTTGTTTTAGGATAAATTTTATCTTTCTTAGATAAAAAGGACAAAATTTGATAGAAAATTCAACAATTATGTTAAAAAATAGCCCTCTTTCGATGAAAATTCAACTATTTTTCAGAAAATGTACTTTTTGTTTAAAAATAATATTTTGGCTTTGAAAAATCATACTTTTTGTTTTAAAATTCTGCTGTTTTGTTGTATATTTAACTACTTCGTTGGAAATTCACTTTTTGCTCAAATTTAATATTTTGTTGTTGAAAAGAAAACTGAAATCTTTTCCGAATGAAAATAAAAAAAAAAAATTAATTAAAAATTCACCTGTTTGAAGAGAAATGTTATCTTTCTTGAATAAAAATGCAACTGCTTGATTGAAAATTTAATAATTTTTTAAAAAGTCATACATTTTGCTTGAAAATCGAAATTTTTTTTTACAAATTTTTCTTTTTGTTAAAAAAATTCATCTGTTTTAGTAAAACTTTCTTCTGTCTTGAATAAAAATGCAAATATTTGGTTGAAATCTCAAACTAAAATATACTTTAGTTAAAAATTAAATTTTTTTGTTGAAAATTTGTCTGATTAAAAACTAATCTTCCTTCCTAGTAGATTTAGCTATTTTTGTTAAAAATGTTTATTGAAGCACTTTGTTAAGAAATAGTTTTTTTTGTTAAAGATGAATATTTTTAGTTGCAAATTCATTCCTTTTGTTAAAACTTTAATTATTTTGCTGAAAACTAATATTTTTAATTTAAAATTCCACTGCTATGGTGGAAGGTAAAATATTTTTTTAAATGAAGATTTATGTTTTTGTTTGAAAATGATTTTTTCTTGAATATTCATCTTTTTGGTATTAAAATTAATTTTTTTTTTTTGAAATATGAACTATTACATTTTTTTGTTGAAAATTCATCTTCTATAATTGATCAATTTATAAAATGATTAAAGGATTTGAAATATTTTAAAGTATTTTTTTTTAACTTCTTGGCCTTTTCAAGGGCTTTAAAAAATTTCAAAGGAGTTTTGAGGATTTTAAATAATTTATTATATTTTAAAAGAAAGCAAATACATTTCTTATTGATTTCAGTAATTTAATGGATTTTATAAAGATTTAAAATACTTGAGGGTATTTAAAAAGATTCTCAGCAATTTTTTATCCATTTCAGTAGTTTGAAGGCTTTCAAAGAGTAAAATATTTTTGGGGATTTAAAAAGATTGAAGACATTTTAAAGAGATTTAAATCATTTCAAGATATTTTCAAGGTTTTTAATAAATTTAATGGATTTTAATATATTCATGGATTTTAAAGAACCTTTCACAATACATGATGCATTTCGTAGGGTTTCGAAGATTTGAAGATATTTTAAAATATTTTTTTACATTCATTTGAAACTCGCCCTCAGTTCTTATAATTGTATCCTAAATACTTTTAAATTCTTTTAAATTCTTCTATATTCATTTAATTCTACACAATTCAATTAATTTTTTTCATATTTTTTAATAGTTTTTAATTCTCTTGATTGCCTTTTTAATTCAGCTTGATTTTTTAATAAATTTTATCTAATTCTTCTCATTTCCCTTACATTTCTCTAAATTTACTGAATTTTTATTGTAATCAATGCAATTTTTCTACTTTTAAAATTTTTTCCAATTCATTTAATTTTTTTTTTAATTTAACCTTAATTGTTTTGTAGTCATTAGTCACTTCTTGTGTTAGAAATTAGGAGGCTTTGAAACATTCGAAGAGATTTCAATTTTTTAAATAATTATTTATTTATACACTAATAAAAATATTTAATAAAAAACTAATTAATGAATTAAATTAATTTATTAAAAAATTAGATATTATTAATTACGAATATTATATTAATACTAAAATTTAATTTTTTATAATTTAAAAATATAAATTACATTAAATTTTAGCTCAATTAATTTCGAAAATTTTAATGTTAATGAAAAATTT
>JAAAKG020033029.1:0-19487 GCA_010014905.2 Druon quercuslanigerum
AAAATTTTATAACCCCTTCCTCACGCTACTCCCCTCCCTACCGAGTGAGTCACGCCTACCCCGAAAGGGAAACGGCTTAATGGTGTAATAACTAATTAATTTGAAGTGAAATTAATTAATTATAGAACCAAGTAGTTTAATTTTCAATGAAAAAGATAAATTAATCACAAAAAAGATTAATTTTTAACAAAATATAAAAATTTTTAACTAAAAAAGGTAAATTGTCAATCAATATATATAATACAGTGATCTTCGAAGTCGGATCTACTTAGTTTCTTTTTCTTTATTGCAATATTTTTTGCAATCCAATGATATATTTTTCAAAAACCTAATCTCTTGCGATTCCATGCAACCTTTTGTAATTCTATGAAGTCTTTTGCAATCTCATCCTATCTCTTTTTTGCAATCCATCTTTATTTTTTTTTCAATTCCATGCAATCTTTTTTTGCATCAGTACAAAATCTTGTGCAATCCTACGTAATCTCTTGTAATCTCTTGTAATATCTTGTAAGATTTTGAAATCTCATGTAATATGTATATTGCAATCTCATGCAATATTTTGCAATCTTCTGCAATCCCATGCAATCTTTATTGGCAATCCGATAAAATATTTTGAAATTAAATGTAATCTGTTTCAATTCTATGCAATCTTTTGCAATCCCATGCAATATTTTGTAATCCCATGCAATTTCTTTTACAACCCAATAAAATCTTTTAAAATTCCATGTAATCTCTTGCGATTCAATGAAATATTTTTTAATAGTATGCAATCGTTTTCAATTCCATACAATTTTTTGCAATACCATGTAATCTTTTTTTGTGCAAACACATGAAGTCTTCTGCAATGCCAGGTAATATCTTGCAATTTCATGCAATCTTTTGTAATCCCGTGCAATCTTTTGCAATCCCATGAGATTTGTTTTTGCATCCGTACAAGATCTTGTGCAATCCCACGTAATCTCTTTTAATCTCATGCAAGATTTTGCAATCTCATGTAACACTTTGCAATCTTGTGTAATATTTTGCAATCTCATACGATATTTTGCAATCTAATGCAATCTTCTGCAATCCAATGAAATCTTTTAAAATCCCTTGTAATCTGGTGCAATTCCATGAAATACTTTACAATCCCATGAAATATTTTGTAATCCCGTGCAATCTCTTTTGCAACCTAATGAAATCTTTTAAGATTCAATGTAATCTCTTACAATTTCATGCAATATTTTGCAATGCCATGCAATATTTGTCAATTCCACGAAATCTTTTTCAATCCCATGCAATTTTTTTGCAATGGAATTAAATCTTTTAAAATTCTATTTAATCTCTTGCAATTTCATGCAATATTTTGCAATCACATCAAATATTTTTTGCAGTCCAAAAAAATTCTTTGCAGTTTCATGCAATCTTTATCGAGCAATCCAGTGAAATCTTTTTAAATCCCATGGAATCTAGTGCAATTATTTGCAATCTTTTGCAATCCCATGCAATCTTTTGTAGTTCCATGCAATCTTTTGCATATCCATGCAATTTTTATCGAGCAATCTAATAAAATCTTTTGAAACCCATGTAATCTGGTGCAATTCTATTAAATATTTTGCAATGCTATGCAATCTTTTTCAATCCCATGTAATTTTTTTTGCAATGCAATGAAATATTCAAAAATCCTATGTAATTTCTTGCAATCCCATGCAATCTTTTGTAGTTCCATGCAATCTTTTGCATATCCATGCAATTTTTATCGAGCAATCTAATAAAATCTTTTGAAACCCATGTAATCTGGTGCAATTCTATTAAATATTTTGCAATGCTATGCAATCTTTTTCAATCCCATGCAATTTTTTTTGCAATGCAATGAAATATTCAAAAATCCTATGTAATTTCTTGCAATTCCATGCAATATTTTGCAATCTCATACAATATTTTACAATCTCATGCAATATTTCGCAATTTCATACAATCTTTTTTTGCAATAACATGTAATTTGTTTTTGTACAAAAAAAAGGAATCTTCTGTAATCCCATGTAATATCTTGGAATTTCATGCAATCTTTTGTAATCACATGAAATATTTTTTGCAATCCAGTGAAATTCTTCGCCGTTCCATGTAATCTCTTGCAATTCCATGCAAGATTTGGCAATTCCATGCAATCTTTTGTAATATACTGCAATCTCTTTTACAACCTGATGAAATCTTTTAGAAGTCCTTGTAATCTCATAAAATACTTTTTGCAATCCAATGATATTCTTTGCAGTTCCATGTAATTACTTGTAATTCCATGCAATCTTTTGCAATTCCATGCAATCTTTTGCAATCCCATGCAATATTCTTTTGAATCCTTACAGAATCTTTTGCAATCTACGTAATCTCTTGTAATCTTATACAATCCCTTGAAATATTTGGCAATATTTTGAAATCTCATGTATTCTCTTGCAATTCCATGCATTATTTTGCAATCTCCTTTTGCAATCCATGATAACTTTGAAATCCTATGAAATCTTCTAAAATACCATGCATTCTTTTTTGCAATTCCACGTAATATTTTGCAATCTCATGCAATATTTTGGAATTCCATGCAATCTTTTCTGCAAGCCAATGGAATTTTTTACAGTCCCATGCAGTCTCTTACAATTCCATGCAATCTTTGACGCTTTTATGCAATGTCTTGAAATATTATGAAATCTTTTTTTTTTGCAATCCAATGAAATCTTTTGAAATTCCGTATAATCTCATGCAATTCCCTGCAATATTTTGCAATTTTATGCAATCTTTTGAAATTAAATAAAATGTTTTTTGCAATCAAATGATATTTTTTGCAGTTCCATGTAATATCTTGCAATTGCAAGAAATCTTTTGTAATCCCATGCAATCTTTTGCAATCCCGTAAAATCTTCTTTTGCATCCTTACAGAATCTTTTGCAATCCCACGTAATCTCTTGCAATTCAATGCAATCTTCTGAAATCCCATACAATATTTTTTGTAATCCCATGCATTATTTTGTAATCTCTTCTTGCAATCCATGATATCTTTAAAATCCCATGAAATCTTCTGAAATCCCATGCATTCTTTTTTTTTAATTCCAAGCAATCCTTTGTAATCTCATGCATTCTTTTGCAATCCCATACAATATATTTTTTTCAAACCATGATATCTTTTTAATCCTATGCACTCTTTTTTTGCAACTCTATGAAATCTTTTGCAATTCCACGTAATCTCTTGTAATCTCATGCAATATTGTACAATCCGATGCAATCTTTTGCAATCCCATGCAAGACTTTGTATTTATATGCAATCTTTTCTGCAATCCAATGGAATCTTTTACAATGCAATGCAGTCTCTTACAATTCCATACAATCTTTAAGGCAATATTTTACAATCCAATGTAATCTCTTGCAGTTCCATGTAATCTTTTACAATCCCATGCATTTGTTTGGAATATCGTGTAATCTTTTGCAATACCATTAAATGTTTTGTAATTGCATGCAGTCTCTTTTACAACCTAACGAAATTTTTTAAAATTTCATGTAAATTCATACAATTCCATGCAATATTTGTCAATCCCATGCAATCTTTTTCAATCCCACGCAATTTTATGTGCAATGCAATAAAATCTTTTAAAATCCTATGTAATATCTTGAAATTCCATGCAATATTTTGCAATCTCCTGTAGTATTTTGCAATCTCATGCTATCATTTGCAATTCCACATAATCTTTTTTTTTGCAATACCATTTAATCTTTTTATGTGCAAACAAATGAAATCTTCTTCAATCCCATGTAATATCTTGCAACTCCATGCATTCTCCTATAATCACATGAAATATTTTTTGAAATCCAGTGAAATTCTTTGCAGTTCCATGTAATCTCTTGCAATTCCATGCAATCTTTTGTAATTCCATGCAATCTTTTGCAATTCCATGCGATCTTTTTTTTTGCTATCCAATAATATCTTTTGCAATCCCATGGAATCTTCTTTTGCATCCTTACAGAATATTTGGAAATCCTACGTAATATCTTGTAATCTGGTGCAATATTTTGCAATCTCGTACAATATTTTTACAATCTTTTTCAATCTTTTGTAATTCCATATAATCTTATGCAATTCCTTACATTTTTTCAATTCAATTCATGGAATCTCTAAACATTTCGAGAGAGTTTAGAGAATTTTTAGCTTTTTCAATAATTTGAAGGGATTTTTTGGGATTTTAGAGAAATTCAAGACATAAAAAATTTTTCAAAGAATGCTAAAGAGAAGTTCCAAAGGTTTCAAGATATTTCTAGTAAACTTTAAAAACTAAAGTAAATTAAATATGGGGAGATTTTTATCAATTTGAAGCATTTTAAAAGATTTAAAGGTATTTTAAGGAATTTATGAAGAACGAAGGATTTTAAATATTTATAGGAATTTAAGCGGGGCTTCCAGGAGAAGCACCGCTAAAAAAACTCAAGGGACGTTCAGAAATGTCCAGGCGTTTGAAAGGATTTCAGGTGTTTTCTAAATATTTTAAAAAATACCAATACTTTTTAGGGCTTTAAAAAATATTTTCAAGGAAATATTTGAGTCGTTTTATGATTATATTATATTGATTTTTAGTTTGTTGTTAAAAATTTAACTATTTCATAAAAAATTTACTTCTTGTTAAATATTCATATTTTGGCGTTGAAATTTCAACTGATTTTATCTTTATATTTTCCTCTTGTTTAAAAATTAATCGGTCCAAATCATACCTCTCTTGCCTGCAAGTTTAATTATTTTCTTTAAAATTGATCTTTTTTAATTGAAAAATCCACTGAGTGGGTAAAAGATAAAATACTTTGTTGAAAATTTATTTTTTTTAAATAAAGGTTTATTTCTATGGCTAGAAATTTCACTATTTTTTTGAAGAAAACATTTTTTGTGGAAATGAATATTTGCTTGTAAAAAATTCAATTTTGGTCCAAAAATTCGTCTTTCGGATTTTAGGATCAACAAATCAGATCAACTTTTTTCTGTTATGATTGACCAACCTTTATTTGTTGAAATTGAAAAAAAAATATTAAATTCGGTTTTTTAAATGCTATTTCATCATTTTTTGTTGAAATATAAGCTATTAAACTTTTTTGATATGATAAAGAAGCTTTATAAACAAATAAAGACTGAGCATTATTTAGAAGTCCAATTGCGTATCTTCAAATTATATTGAAAGTTACATTTACAAATAAATATGTTTCATTAATTTGTTGATTTTAAAAGAAAATTATTTGCAGTGTGGATCTGATTAAATAATTTTATTATTAAATTAATAAATAATATTACAAGACAAAAATTTATCAGGAAACATTACAGTTAATATATGTAAATTGAAGAATGAACACATGATCTAGTACTATCTATAAATATGCTCAAAGTGTAATTATTTGTATAATTTATTTAAAAGTTAACAAATAATATTTTTTTATACTGTATTTTTTATTTACTTAGTTTTTTTTAGTTTTTATTTTTCTATCCATTTTCTACTTCTAAATATCTTCTTAAACAATTCGATATTTGCCTAAAATTTTAAAAAATGATTGCAAAAGAAAACCATTTCTTGTAATATCTTTCAGATCTTTAAATAAATATCTCATAAATTTTTTCCAAATCTTTAACATTCTTTTTTAAAATTTTGGGATATTATTAGATATATGTTGTAATATTTTACAATTTTGCCAATTTTTTTTTTAATACAGAATCATTTAAAGTTTTCTAAAACAATTTTTAATCTTGCACAATTAAAAAATGGTTTAAAAATATTCTAAATTCTTTGTAGAGATATTTTTTTATTAATTTTTTTCTGAAAAAAGAACTCCCAATTGCCGGTCGGGTATTAAGGGAAAGCTACTGGAGAGATCTAAAGGAAAATCCTTTTTCATAAATCCTCAAAAGGATTCTTCTTTCGATCTCCCTGGTAGCTTAAGTTAAATATTTTTAATCAAGAAAGATTTTTAAGTCAATGAAAAAAAAGTTTTACACAAAATTTTAATCTTCAACCCAAAAACAAGAGCTTTCTACAAAACGGTTCAAGTTTTAACGTAGAAGACTAATTTTCTACAAAAAATACAAATTTTCAATAAATTACATGAAATTTCTTCCCAATAATTTAATTTCCAAAATAAAAAAAAAATATTAAACCAAAAATACAATAGGTAATTTTTATTAGAAAAAATTATTTTTCAGTAAAAATAAAACAAATTTTGCGGCAAATGGTTGAATATTTTACTATTTTCTTGAATTTTTCAGCCTTGTAGACTCTAACAAATTTCAACCAATAAGATAAATGTTCTATTAAAAAAAGATGATTTTGCAATAATTTACAAAAAATTGAACCTGAATAGTTGAACTTTAAAATTTTTTTTAAATATTTAAATTATTGAATATTTCAATTATTGGTATAAAATTCATGTTTGTGCTTCAAATTATATTGTTCTATAGTGGAAGTTGATCATTTTTAGAATATTTCTAAATTTAACTTTTTGTTGCAAATTTTTTTTTTAAATTAATTTTTTTAACATATAATTTACGTATTCTATTGTTGGTGATACTGTATTTAAAAATATATTTTTGTACAATTTGTTATAGCTTTCTAATTGAAACATAATAATTAAATTCGTAGAAACTATTTAATTAAACTTTTTTTTTAAATTGTCATAGATAATTAAAATTTTTTTTTCGTTAAAAATTAATCTTTTTAACTGCAAATTTGACTATTGTATTTTTGGATGAAAAATTATCTTCGTCTCTTCAAAATTCAACTATTGGATGAAAATTCATGGTTTTGTTGAAAATTATATTGTTCTATAGTGGAAAATTTATTTATTTGGTTAAAAATAATTGTTTTTAACAATTAGATTTTGATTTTGATTTTAAGATTTGCCGTCAAATCAGCGGCGCCATCTACAGAAATCATCAAATTTTGTAACTGTAGATATCATCTCTTATGATAATGCAGATTCCTTGAAAGTTATTTTTTAGATGTTCAAAACTTAAAACTGACTTTTTAAAATAAAACCTAAATCATTTAAAATTTCCCCAGAAATCTTACAGTCGATCATTATTTTAAATTTTTAATTTACTGCATTGATTCTTATTGCGAAATTGATTTTTTAAGAAAGAATAAATCGAATTTCAACAAAAAAAAACAGTTTCTTAAACATTTTTTAGCAATGGGCAGAATTTTTTATAGTTTTGACCGGGTGTCTGTCCATCCATTGTACATTAATTTGGGAGGGCAATTGACGAGATGTGGGGAAAAGAGAAAAGTGTGGTAGAGATCATAAAGAAAGTTAAGTTAGTTGAAGCAGGGGAAGTTAGGGGTGAGAAGAAAAGGGAATGTCGGGTAAATTAGGGAATTGAGGAAATAGAAAGTATGGGAAAGAGGTGGAAGTAAAAGGAGGGGTAGTAGGAACAAAAGAGTGTGTAGAAGAGGGGTCGCATGGGAAGGGGAGTGAGAGGTAAGGAATTAGTGTAGGTAGGGTTAAAGAGGGGAATGGCTGTGCAGGAAAGCAGGGTTAGACATGGCGGAGAAGTACAAAATTGAAAAGAGGACAATGGTGGGGAAGTTAGAAGAGTGAACTGAGGGTAAATGAAGTAGGGAAAGTGAGGGGAGGGACGTAGTGACAAATAGGGCATGGGAAATAAGGGAACGGAGGGGAGAGTAAAAAGAATTGATCAGATGGGAAGTAGTGAAAGGACAAGAAAGTCCTAGAAGAATTAGTATGATAGTGATGAAAGGTAGGTTTGGGAAGGATAAGGGCAGTAAGAAGGTGTAGACGAATAAGTGAAGCTTAGTAGGCCAAGGAAATTCAAGTTAGGGGAGAGTGATAATAGAAGAAGGGAGTGGAGGGGAATTATGTGAGTGGTGTTACGGTATAGGAATGGTATAATTCCTTGGTATAATGGTATAATTGAGGTAAGGATGAGGAAAAAAAGTATGAAGAGGAGAGAAAATGAGAGGATTAGAGAATGCAGTGTTGAATTTTGTTGAAATTTGACAAGACTGAAAAACAAGTGAGGAAGATGGGATCTGGAATTTTTAGTGAGCAAAAAAAGGACGACTTCCTGTTCCCGAAAGGTTTAAGAACGGAAGTGTGGGTACAATTGTAGGCAGCTTGCTTGCAACTTCAATAGACTGTAGAAGATAAGGACCATTATGTCAGCACGTAAAGCCGCGTCAGCCGCTACTTGAGTATTCGTTCTTTCCTCCTACACTTTGTATTCCCTTTCTTCTCCTAACAAGGGTGTGATAAGCCTTTTTCTCTCTCTTTCTCTCTCGAAATCCCCTTCTGTTAACTACCACGAGTCACTAGGTCAGGAGCAGTCAGAAGGGCTGGGCTTCGATTAGAAGTGCCTTTCTCATTCTTGATTCTCGTGTATGCACATTCTAGTCTCGATCTTGAATTTACATAGATTAGAGATTAGATGGACAGGAAAATGGATCATTTTTTCATTTCAAAATAATTTGTTGAATATTTAAGGTATATTTTTAGCAGAACTTTTGGGTGTGTTGAGATTTTTTAATAACTTAGTGGCACATAAAAACTGGCTCGGACAGTTTTCGGTTAGAACACTTTGATGCTTATTTTAGGTTTTAAAATAAAATTCTTTGCGTCTTTAAAAATGTTCATTTAATATCAGCTGATGTTAAAAGACAAAAGAGTAAAAAGACGAAATTCCTTGTGCTTTTCCCGTTACAATTTCCACATTAACAAAATTTTTTCTAAAAATTCTGACATTTAAGCTCGTTTTAGTCAGGAAGCCATTACAAATATTTCTTCTTATTTTTCACGAAAAAGATTTTCAAAACTTTAAAATCTAAATTTTTAAAAGTATTGCGTGTAAATTAAAGAGCCGTAGCGTCAATTAGGATACATTATTTTTCTTCTTTTCACTGAAGAATATTTTTTAATAAAATTTCCTCATTTTTAGTCAATTTAAAAAAAATCAACAAACTAAGGCATCAAAATTTATTTTTTAATCCACATATGGTCCCCTTTAATAACAATCAAACTAAAAGAAAAAATTTTAGCACAGTGGTCTACAAAATAAAATTTTCACATTTTTATCATTTTTCAATTATTTATAAGCGTCAGCATAAGATTTGAGGCATCCCCGAAAAATTGGAATAATATCTTCCTGCATTTAGTGGTTCAAAAATTATCTTCGTCTCTTCAAAATTCTACTATTGGATGAAAATTCATGTTTTTGTTGAAAATTATATTGTTCTAAAGCGAAATATTTATAATTTAAGAGAAGTTAAAAATCTAAATATTTGGTTAAAAATAATTGTTTTTAAAAATTAGATTTTGATTTAAATTTTGATTTGAAGATTTAATTTAGATAGATTGTGTTGATTTCTATTTTCACTGTGGATGAAAAATTATCGATACTCATCGGTAGATATCATTTCTGATGATAATGCAGATTCCTTGAAAGATATTTTTTAGATGTCAAAACTGAAAACTGATTTTTTTAAAATAAAACCTAAGTTATTTAAAATTTCTTCAGAAATCCAAAATTTCTTCATTTGAGCCATTCCCGAAAAATTGGAATAATAGCTTCCTACATTTAGTGGTCTAGAAAACAACATTTTTTTATTTTTCTGAACTTGCAACCTCTGATAAAAATACATGTTATAAAAAATTAAAATTTATTTTTATGTTAGTGTCGTGCTTTTTTTAATGACATTTTTCCTACTCACACTTCTTACCAATTTTTTGAAAAAGATTTAATGGTATTAAGTGGTTACTTATTTTTCGAGAAAACCATTATCTGCAACTCTACGGTTTCCAAATGTGAAATTCAATTTTGGATGGTTCAAATCGATAAAAAAATTTTTAAAGCATTTTTTAAAAATAAATAACTATATATAAAAATTATTTAATAATTCCTGAAATTGGAAACTTAATCTTATATCAAAGATGTATAAAAAATGTAAATTCATAAACAGGATTTTTTTTGAGAAATGAAATTATGATAAACATTATGTGGATCTGTAACATTTTCTGAAGCAAAAGGCGCTTAAATAATTGTTATAAAAAATTTTTTGTTAAGAGATTTTCAACAAAATACGAAAAAAAATATATAATTAATTTCATTAGTCAAAAATCTGTCTTACTTGATCCTACGCTTAAAAATATAAAGCCGAAATTTTTAAATAGTTCCAATTTAAAAACTAGTTTAAAAAAATTTGTTTGTATAATCATTTTCGTTTGTGGATTAATGCACACCAAGTGCTAAGTAATGCGTAAAAATTTAATGAGCATGATTATTTTTAATAGACCATTTTATAAACAATATGTTAAAATATTATGGAATTTAAAGACCTGCATGGCATTCCGAAAATATTGCAGAGCATGGAAGAATTTTTTCAAATTTTTTTTTTAGTAGTTTTAGCTCTGGCATTTAGTGAAAAAAAATTATACGAGCATTATTCTTACATCGATTTTTCTTAGTATTTCGTTTTATAAATCAGAGGAAGTTATTTTGTAACAATCAATAAAATACCATTGTATTCATAAAATGTTACAGATCCATGTAGCATTTATCAAAATCTTCTGAGATTTTTTCTGACGAGCTATAACTCTCTAAAGTCAAGGGCCACCGATTTTTTTTATCCTACTTCGATAACCTGTTTATTAAAAAAATCAGAGCACTGAATTACACTATCCTCGCAAATTATGAGATCGATTGACGCAAGCACTATTAAAAATCACTACTGGCTTTGAACAACGATGACTCAGCGAAAAAGAAAGGTAGGGTATTAAAAAAAAACAGTTGGAAAGCCTATAAAAGTCCACGTCTAGTAATGTTGAACAGATTTTTTTTTCGATCTGCTAAAGATAATGCAGTACGTGATAAGTTTTTTTAAAAAAAATCTAGATTTTCTAAAATTTTGTACCTCGACTTCAACTTTTAGCATGACCTAGGAAATTTTTTGAAAAACTCTAAAAATTATGCGATATAGAGCCTTAAATTTTATGTTTAATTTAAGACCAAAAAACTTAAAAAATCTTTATCGGTTCCCGAGATACGATTAAAAATGTTGGATCGTATCTGAGTTTAGTTTTAGTCGACGATCACGGTTCTCGGCCGGTCTGCTGCTCGCCTCCTTCGTTGAGGCAGAACCGAATAGGCCACGCAAGAGGTGGTGCTTCATTGGGGCTCTCGTATACTTTTGATTCTACCCATCAGTAATTTTTATTTAAAATTATTTAAAATTTTTTAAATTATGCATTGTTTTTAAAAATTATTTACAATTATTTAAATTCAAAATTATCCCCATATTAAAGAATAAAAAATTATTAAACAGTTTTTTTTATTTCTTAAAATTTTTATCAACTAGAATATTAATAAACATGTTTATATATTGTTACGATATTTTTTTTGAAAAACACTTAAAAATATTAAAAGTAAATAATAATGGAAATTAACATTAAATTTTTATATTGATTGGTAATATCAACCTGTATTAACTCAGAATAAAAGGAAAGGAAATAGAAGAAAAACGTTCATTAAAAAAAGTCGGCTTTGTTTATCTCAGAAATTCACTTTTAATCTTTTTGAGTGGTTTTCATATAATTAATTTATTCATAATTTAGATGCTTAATTCGTTTGAAAAATAGTTTACTCTCGTAACAATATATATACATTTTTATTAATATTCTAGTTGATACAAATTCTAAGAAATAAAAAAAAACAGTTCATCATTTTTTATTCTTTAATATGGGGATAATTCTGAATTTGAATAATTGTAAATAATTTTAAAAAACAAAGAATAATTTAACAAATTTACAATAATTTGAAATAAAAATTACTGATAAGCAGAATCAAAAGTATAAGAGAGCCCCAATCAAGCACCACCTTTGTGCGTGGCCTATTCGGTCCTGCCTCAAGGAAGGAGGCGAGCAGCAGACCGGCCGAGAACCGTGATCGTCGACTAAAACTCAACTCAGATAGAATTCAACATTTTAATCGTATCTCAGGAACAAATAAAGATTTTTTAAGTTTTTTTAGCTGAAATTAAAGATAAAATTGCAGGCTCTATGTCGCATAATTTTTAGATTTTTGCAAAAATTTTCCTATGTCATGCTAAAATTTGAAGTCGAGGTAAAAAATTTGAGAAAATCTGGAATTTTTTAAAAAACTTATCACGTGCTGTATTATCTTTAGCGGATCAAAAAAAATCTATTCAACATTACTAGACGTGGAATTTTATAGGCTTTTCAACTGTTTTTTTTTTAAATGCCCTACCTTTCTTTTTCGCTGAGTGATTTTTAAAAAATTTAAAAATTCATCTGTTTAATAGAAATTTAATTGGTTGCTTGAGTATTCAACTATTTTTCTTAAAATATTTAGTTCCATAACTGGCAAGAAATCTTTTTTTTTTTAATATTGTTACAATTTTTTTTCATTAAAGGCTTTTGTCTGGTTTAAACTTGAACTGTGTAGTCAAAAAGCCTTTTATTAGTTATAAATTAATTTTTCAACTGAAAATGTAACTTTCCCATTTTTTTTAAAGATTTTTCTTTTTTAGTTGGAAATTCTCTTTTCACGGTAAAAAAAAGAAATTTATCTTTTTATTGTAGTCATAATTTTTGTTTAAAAATTCAAGTTTTGCTTAAAAATTTAATTTTTGTTTAAAAGTTTAATTTTTTTTAGAGAAATGAACTTACAAACAGAAAGACTAATACTCTTCCAAAAAAAACCGAAATTACATGAATTTTCAACCCCAAAGTTAAATTTTTAACTAAAAAGATAATGTTTCAACAAAAAATTGAATAGTTAAATTATCAGTTAAAAAATAATTATTGATCCCTATAAATCAAAGCTTTAACAAAATATTTAAAATTAAAGCCAAAAATTGAATTAGCGAACAAATAATTTAATTTTCAAACCAACAGTTTTCTACCGAAAAAAAATTACAAACAAAAAGTTTGCAGCAAAATAATTAAATTTAAAAAAAATTGCACGAACTTTTAGCCATTTTATACCAAAAGAAAAGACTTTTTACCTAAAAATGCATTCTCAACCAAAGAAATGAATTCTTAATTAAAATAACTAATTTTCAAACAAGAAGAATAATTTTCTGCCATTCAAGATACATTTTTTACTGAGAAAGGTCAATTTAAAAAAAAATAACAACAAATTTTTACAACAAAAATAATTAATTTTTCTTTATGGTTTACTTTATATAAATTCGTTTTCTTGCACCTATCTATAATAAATTTTCACGATCATTTGATGCTCCAACTTTCTCGGCAATATAATTTTCATCACACCTAGGCACTGTATTACATTTAATTTATTATGGAAATTTCATTATTATTCACTTTTATTATTTTTGAGTGTTTTTCATATAAATTATTTATTTAGAATTTAGCAGCTTAACTCGTTTGAGAAATAGTTTACTTTTATAACAATATATCCTAATTTTTATTAATATTCTAGTTGATAAAAATTTTAAGAAATAAAAAAACTGTTCATCATTCTTTATTCTTAAATATGGGGATAATTCTGAATTGAAATAATTGTAAATAATTAAAAAAACAAAAGTATAAGAGAGCCCCCAATCAAGCACCACCTCTGTGCGTGGCCTATTCGGTCCTGCCCGAACGAAGGAGGCGAGCAGCAGACCGGCCAACATCCTAGGTCAGGCTAAAAGTTGAAGTCGGGGTACAAAATTTTAGAAAATATAGAATTGTTTTTTTAAACTTATCACGTGCTGTATTCTCTTTAGCAAATCAAAAAAAAATCTGTTTGACATTACTGTACGTGGAATTTTATAGGCTTTCCAACGGTTTTTTTTAATGCCCTATCATTTTTTTCGCTGAGTTATCATGGTTTAAAGCCAGCAGTGATTTTTAATAGTGTTTGAGTCAATCGATCTCATAATTTCCGACGGTAGTGTACAATTTACTTATTTATTTATTTTTTTAATCACTCCTATTATTAATAAAATTTAATTGCCCAAAACTAATTTTTACTTAATTAATAGCAGTGCAATAATTAATTAGCAATCACATTCATACACATATATAATTTCAAACTCATTCAATAAAGGAAACGCTCTTCATTTTCTTTAAAAAAAAATAATTTGACTCGAGTGCAGACAGGAAAAATTCATTTTTCTGAGTGCAGCACTGAAAACATTTATTATCGTAATTTAAGTGAAAGAGAGCACTTTTAGAAAGAGTGAGGGAAAAAACAATATTGCTCAATTTGCATTATGGTTCTCCGAAGAAGGCGGGTGTACGTGACGCTATCAAAGAAACATCTTCCTAAAGATTTTCTGTCTCTAACATTTGTCGGCATTCTCGAATTTCTAATTCAATTTCCTGAAATTGGTAGAATTTTTTAAATAATGGTAATTTTAATCTCACCTTGCTTTTATTCTAATCGTTATCTCTTTTATTTATTTGAAATATTCATTATGAATAGACTGAAATCCAATTATTAAAAATCTGTTTTCGTGATTGGATTAAGCTTTTATTTTTTTTTTGCAATTTCAAGAAAGAGTCTAAAAATTTCAGATTTATGAGAAATGTTAAGTTATCTGAATGATATATTCAATAATGATAATTAATAAACCAAATGTGTTCAGAATTTTGATATAACAAAAGTCAGGTGTTGACTTTTAAAAATTTATAATAAAAGAAGCTTTTCAAGAATTTAAAAATGTTTCAATACAACAACAAAATGAACAATTTTATAAAATTTGAAAAAAGAAAATGGACTATTTAAAGAAAAAACATTCAATGAGAAAAAGCGTTCATTTTTAAATATTTGGAAACGTAAATTTAGAAAGCTTTTTAAAGATTCTTAAACGTTTCACGAAAATAATTTTTTTCTTAATTCCAGGGAAAATTCAAATTGATTTTTTATTTTGTAAAATTGAGTTAAAGAGAAAAAATGACAACGATTTCAAAAATTCTTAAATTATTTCTTAATACTTCGAAAAATAATATGGACGATTTTTAAGCCAAATTTTTAAACTAGCGTGATTACAAAGTTTGATTCAAAATTAGAGTAATATTAAGAAGCATTTAGAAGTTTTAAAAAGATTCAATATTAATTCAAAAGTTGCAAACATTTTAAAAAAGTTTACAAAAAAAAATATATATATTTTAATATTTGAAAATAATAATTTTAAAACTTTACGAAGATTTTGAAAGATTTTTTATTTTGAAAAATTAGTTTTAAGAGAATATTTAAAAAGACTTTAAAACACAACAAAATCTGGAATTAATAAGCTTTTTATAAATTTTGAAAGGCTTCAGAAAAATGTAAAATTTTTCTCAAGATGATGTATCTAAATGTTTTAAAAAATTATAAGAATTAAGGTTAATTTATATATTTTTTATTAAATTCTTAAAATTTTAGGCATAATTTGAGTCAGTTTAAAAGATATTTATTTTACAAATTTTTAAATGCTTGCAATATATATTAAAAAGACTAGATTTTTTGCCTACAATTATGCAAAATTCTGTCAAATAAAACAATCTTCTTCAAAGTACATATCTAAAATCTTCAAATTTTTTTTGGAATTTTTTCATTGAATGGAAATGATAGTTCAATTACTTTAAAAACGAATTAACATATAATCTAACAAAACAATATTTATTTGAAATTTTTAATTTTGTAATCGAAACGATTTATTCCTTCAAATTATAATTCGGGTGAATTTTCTTTTCTTTTTTTACTCAAACTTTTTTTAGTTCAAAACGTAACTATTTGGTTAAAAATGGGTTTTTCTGTATTTAAAATTAATTTCTTTGCTTAATGTCAATATTTCGTTCAAAAATCGTCTTTTTTTTTAGAAAATTGATCTAAAAATTTATATTTTAATTTCGCTATGGTTGAATACTATAGTTGAATTTTTAAGTAATGAATATTTTTTATTTAAGAGAAAAAAAATGGCTAACAAAATTGTTGAATTTTATAGCAAAAAATATTAATTTTCTAACAAAAAAAAAGAATTTTCAACAAAATACATGATTTTTCATAAAAAAAGATCAATATTTAACAAAAAATATAACAGTTAAATTTTTAGTTAAAATAATTAATTTTAAACGAAAAGAAAAACGAAATTTTAACTAAATAGTTCCTTTTTTTGTCTTAAAATTGTTACTCTTGAGCCACAAAATTAAATATCTTTTTAGAAATTCCTAAAATTTATAAAGATTTTTTTTAAGGTTTCAAGATAATATTAAAATTTATTAAAATTCCTGGGAAAATGTAAACTGATTTTTCTGCTTAAAAATAAATTTTGAGAGAATAGGAAAGATTTAAAAAAACATCTTTCGATTAGCAAGATTTTTTGAAAGTTCCTAATGATTTTGACGGGTTTTACGATAATAACTAAATTTCTTAAAATTTCTTGCAAAATTTGAACTGCCTTTTATTTTGAAAACCTGATTTTAATAGAATATTTCAAAAGACCTTAAAACATTTTAAAAGATTTTCAAAATTGTTAAAACAGAACGTGGAAGATTTAGAAGCAATTGTTTTTACTTTTCATACTTTATCAATTTTTTTTTGAAATTAAAAAAAAAAAAAATGCTTAGAAGTTTTTCAAGTTTTGGAAATTTTAAACGAATAATTAAAAAATTGGGAAGATTGATAAAAATTGTATACAAAATTTCAATTTGTGAAGCAAAGTTTTTAAATCAATTTGAAAACCTCTATATGCAAAGGATCTGGATTTTTTTTCATGATTTAGAAACTTTTTCATGTTCAAAATGTAAAAAGTATCTGCAGAAAAATTTAAATTTTTTCATAAATGGAAAAAAACAAGTCCCTTTATCTGTGCATGGCTAAAGTTTTCCTAATTTTTTAGTTAAAAAAAAATTAAACATACCAGTTTTTAAGGGTTCAGAAAATTTTTCTTAATTTATTTTTAATTTTTGATTCTAGTTTTCGAATAAGAAAAATTTTATTTTTGATCCACAAAATTAAATTTTTTTCGAGATTGTCAAAAAAGTGCATGTGCGCGCGTAGGCGCTTTTTATTCTTGAAAAAATTTGAAAATATTGGTGTAGGAAAACCTGTGTTAGTGAAAGGATTACGCTTTAATTTTTTTCAGTAATTGATTAGCGATGAAATACTTTTAATTTTTATAGATTTCGGAAACGGAAAAGGTTTTTGTTTAACAACTTTTGGTTATAATTTTCAGATTCTAGAGAAATTTTTTTTAGCTATAATTAAGCAAATATAAAAAAATAATACTTTTCCCTAAACCATTTCAAATTTTTCGAAAAAAAATTCAACTAAAATGGAAATGAATTTTAAATAAAAAATATGAACTTTTAACAAAGGAGTTACATTTAAGGCCAAGTAGTCTTATTTCTAACCAAAAAGATAAATTTTCAACTAAAATTATGAATTTTTACCTTGGTTCGATTCCCAGCGAAGCAAAAGAAGAAGACCCTTTTTCAGAAAAATATTTTTATCTCGAATTTTTAACTTGAATTTTTAACGAAAAAGATGAATTTTCTGCCAGAGACGGAATAATTAAATTTTCAAACCACAAAATTAATTTTCAACAAAATTCAAACAAATGTTCAACAAAATAGTTAAATTTTAAACCAAAGAGATATACTTTAAACAAAAGAGCTTAACTTTTAAACAAGTAGTTTTAATTTGGAATCAAAAAGACAAATTTTCAATTAAATTAGTGAATATTTGAATTTTTAAACAAAAAATGGAGTACTCAACCATAAGGATGAATTGTCAAATGAAAAGATTTACTTTTTCTGCTAATGAGTAGATTTTCTGAGATATCAAATCTCGGACAGTTTTAATACTTTCTCAATCATAAGTGAATTAATTTTTTGATTTTAGAAAAATTTGTCTAATCACAATTTATCTTAAATTGTATTTTTTTTAATTTAATTAAAAATTATATTTCTAGAATTTCAGACGAGAATTTCTCGTTCGATATTAATTGTTTATTTTATAGGTATGTAAATTTGATAAATAAATGCATAATTTGCTCATTTATATATAACATGAGTAGTGATGTCGATATGAGGATTTGTAATTCAATATAATTTGTTTTTTTATAAATAAATGCATGGTTTAGTCATTATTTTTATTTACCCACATTATTACTTATAGAATTTGAAGACAATTAGAAAGAAAAACGGTTACTTTCTGTCCATAAATGGTTAAACTATGCATTTGTTTATACAATTTGTTTGTAAAATAAACAAATAATATCGAATCATAAGTTTGCATCCATAAAAATCACCACTTATGTGGTATATAGAAGATTAGAAAGAAAAGCGGTTACTTTCTCTCCATAAATAGTCAAACTATGCATTTGTTTTTAAAATTTGTGTAATAAATAAACAAACAATATCGATTGACAATTATTCGTCCCTAAATATCACTACTTATCTAATTTGAAGACAATTACAGAGAAAAAAGAATACTTTCTCCCTATAAATGACTAAACTATGAATTTGTTTATATAATTTGTTATAAAATTTCAACTTAAAAATTTCTACAATGTTAATATTTTTTAAATATAATTTGTTGATGCCATAAAGTTCCGATATCCTATTAATTATTTATATTTTTTAGATACTTAAAATTTTAATTTCATCGCGAATGGGATTAATTGAGTTATTTATTCAAAGAAAAAAAAATAATAATGAAAAAATGTGTCATTATATATTATAACAAAAATTTGAGAATCGGTTTAAAAATTGTATGCTGTAGATGATTTTGAATAGTAAATTGCCAATTCAGTCGACTGCATCAGGTCCCTTCTCGAATTTCCAATTCAATTCTCCAACATGGGTTCCTCGGGAACGTCTCTCGGGGTCGAATTTCCAGCCGTCCATCCATCCCATCCTGTCCCGTCCTGTCCCATGTATGCCCAACTGTGGCAGCTCGTTTCAAAGTTTCTGCTAATTAATGGCGGGTTAAGAGAGGTCGAAGGGGAAGGAGGAGATAAAACCAAGGGAACTGAGAAGTGGCATATGACGCGTTAACTACCATTGATTGTTCCAAATTAATATTGTCATATTCAGTTCTCTCAATGTTTATTGCAAAAATTGATAAAGTACAGTGCTTTTTTTTAATATGAAACTTCGGTGAAACAGAGGTCGATACTTTCCCCTTTCGGGGGTCGCTGATTCTGATTCTGATATCAGGAGTGCAAAATTCAAAATGGACGACTCAAAATGGCGACTACTTTAGTCCAGATTCGCAGTATTTTTCACAGTTGACACAAAAATTGCTGTATGGGAGATTTTGGGGTAGCCGCTTACGATTCTGAAGGCGGCTGATTAAAATTTAAGATAAATCGCGATCTTGAATTTTAATATGGAGGATCCAAAATGACGACTATCTCGAACTATTATATATCAGCGGTTTTTCTATTAAATTGGCAAAAACTTGCTCTAACGGGGTGTTTGGGGTCGCTAATTATAATTCTAATGTCAGATTCAAAAAGTATAAATTGACA